>PVKA01001109.1:0-85579 GCA_004027165.1 Ctenomys sociabilis | reverse complement strand
GTTTTAAAACTAAAGTATTTTTTCATCATCAGATGTATCAATAAATATTTTTAAAGGAGGAAGAAAAGCAGAAGCTGCTTTTTTCTAGTTGTCCAATTACTATTGTACCTTAGTTGTGATTGGAATGATAATTTCCCTCTGAAGATGATCATATGTTTTGCTGACCTCAACGCTCAGATTAAAGCGCCTGCAAACAGGTGCAGGGACTGGGGATTCAATCCCCAGGCTTGCTGTGCCGGCCCCAACCCCGGGGGCGCACTGAGAGGGTAATGGGACTGGGCGTGGTGGTGCACGCCTGTAATCCCAGCTCTTGGGAGACGGTAAGCAGGCGGATCACTATGAATCGGATCTAGTAGTGAGACCCTGAACACCCTGTGGACCCTTCCCTAAAATACGAAAAAAAAAAAAAAAGAGAGAAAGAAACCCATATATATAATCAATGCTCAAAGATACAACGCCAGTTGGAAGACTGTGGTGGCGAGAGAGGCCGTCAACAGCAGCCGGGCTGCCCTCGGAGGCCACGAGCTGCTGCTGAGGACTTGCTGCCACCTGGTGGATCTTCTCGGCAGTGCCGCCTGTGGGTGCCCCCAGCCCCGCTGCCGGAGTCAGGCACTTTGATAACGGTACAAATGCTCAGCTCCCTTATTACCTGCGAAGACGGAGGGCCTGCGCAGTTTATTATGGGTTTGTGGTGTTTATTAAGCCACAACAGTATTGTTTTTGATAGACAACCTAAGATTAAGGCTAATAAAGGACTCTGGGAATGTGGACTCGATAATTTTGTTGGCTTCGGAACAAAGAAGAAAGTCAGTAAATAATACCTGGATCCTCCACTAATTACCCCATCTTATAAATTATTGTTTTCTCTTATTCCAGCCCACAGTCTGTCATTCTAGAAAGTATGATATATTAATTTTGAGCTAAGCAATACCCACAGGGAGTAATCAGAGGCAGCGCTGTACAGGTGCTTTCCAATGAAAAAGGTTACTATTGGAATTATTTATAAACGGCATCAGAAACCGAATGTTAACAAAGTGATTTTCATTTGCTTATTAAGAACCAGGAGGTTCCGATGCGTGAAATCACCCCCTTCTGACATTTGAAAGGTCATACGAAAGTCCCCCACCTTTAAGGTGCCATTAACGTTCTTTCTTGTCTGTTTTATTTTTCCTTTTAATGTTATTTTGAATGTGACTATTAGGAAATAGGTTGAACCCTACACCTTGCTATAAAGGCACACTACCCAGCTGCTCGCCTCAGTTTTCGGAGCACAATGTAGCCCAAGCAGGCGAGACCCTCTGTGTTCCCAGACCCGTCCTCCTCCTTCCTAACACGGGTAGTGTCCACTCCCTGCAGTGCAATGGTCACCATTCTAACTTGTTTCTTTGTTTTTCAATTTGGAAGCAGATACTTTATCAACTGACCAAGTCATAGAAACATGGTAGGTACCTTAGTTCCTCATTCTAATACTCCTGTTGATCTGGTCTTCCCTGTTTCCAGCATCTCCACCTTCCACAAAATGGGTGGTCCTTTTCTTCATTCCACCTCTTGGAGGTGATAACTTGAACGGCCACAGGAAGTTATTAGCCTCTTTGAAGCGTTTTCCAACAGTACAGATCTCACGGATCAGATCCTTCACGCAGATAATCCCATATTTACCAAGAGATTGAGCAGTCAATGAGTTATCTGTCAAGGCAATTCGCTTCTTATTGCCTTTGCCATGGCCATGCTTGTATGTTAGTTCGTTCACGGACTTCAGGTTTGGGTTTCCCCATGCAATATATGGCTCTGCAATTCTCATCATGTTAATTGAGGCCTTGTGGAGCTTAAGGAAGGTACCACTGAAGATCTGGTGACGGCAGAGAAGCTGCAACACCTTCCAGACCTTTGGGCTCACACCATTGATACCTCTGATCCGGATGACAAATGCCAGTTTGGGCTCCGCAGGGACATGGAAGTTGCCAGCTTTTCTTGCCATGCTAGCCATTCGGATCTCAGTTCTGCATATCTGTCTATATTCCTCATGACAATGCCTGGCTTTTTCATAGATGAGCTTCCTCCTCACCTTGCGAAGTGTCTTCTGGGAAAATTTCTTTCTCAGGTGCATAAATCTTACAGAAAATTTAGAAAATGGAACAAAAATTACTTCTAAGCACAGTAATCTGTTTCCTCTACTTTTTTTTTTTTTTTGGTACCAGGAATCGAACTCAGGACCTCGTGATTGCCAGGCAGGTGCATGTGCCGCAGAGCTACATCCCTGGCTCTATTTCCTTTATTTCTCATCTGCACAATTCTATAGTTAGAGTCATTTGAATACAGCTTTATAATTTAACGTAGATCTGATTATCTATTGTGGCAGCACACGCCAGAAATCCCAGCATTTGGAAGACTGAGGCAGGAGGGTCACCATGAGTTGAAGGGCAGCCTGAACTACATAGCTAGTCTCTAGTAATTATAATACTAAAAGATTGTCATTTTCCTTGTTGCCACATAGCCTTTCTTCATAAGTGATTTTTCAAGTGGGATGTGCATTAAAACACAGTATAGAACTATAGTCAATTGTGCTATACTCTATATTTGAAATGTGCTAATATAGTTGTTTGCTTGTTTCTTTAGGTACTAAGGTCAAATGTGCTATATCAATAGGCTACTTCTCTGGTCCTCTTCATGTTTTTTTTTTTTTTTTTATTTTGAGACAGGATCTCACAAAATTCTTCAGGCTGATCTCAAAGTCTTCCTGCCTCAGCCTCCTAAGTAGCTGGGAATACAAGTGCATATCACTGTTCCAGGTGAGAAGAAAAATCTTGAATGTTCTCACCAGGCACACACAAAAGGTAGGCTTTGTAGGTGGTAGGTGATTGTGGTAATGGTTTTATAATTCTATGCATATTAACTCATCTTGTTATACGCCTTAAATATATACCATTTTGTCTGTTATAACTCAATAAAACTGAAGAGATAAGTGATGGCTGTTCTCATCTCCACAGCTGGAGAGACCGTAGCTCAGATGAGACCCACTGAAGGCCCCAGAACTAGTAAGCAGCATTGTAATTAAATGCTCTCACCGCTACAAGACCTTATTTAGAGACGTGTATATTTCTAATAAACATTTGCATATCTGCATCTGATTATCTGTTATTGCATAATGAATCACCCCAACACTTAATTCCTTAAAATAATGATTCTGTTCACTCGGCTCCTGAGTCTGAGTTTGAGCAGGGCTCGCCGCCGTTTGTCTTTGTTCTTCCTCCTGGCCGCTGGTTGCCTTAGACCTGATGCTGTACCTTCTGGAAACTCAGTTACTCTCAGGTCTGATGAAACTGTCCTCTGGAGCCTCACCTAGGTGGCTGCACACGCCTAGGCACAATCTTTCCATGTGGCCACCTGATTCCCTCACAGCAGTGCCTGCACTCCAAGGCCAAACATTCCCAGAGAGAAAAGAACCAAGTGAAAGTCATATCTGCTTTTATTACCTTGCCTAAAACGTCTACATATCACTTCTGCCATATTCTATTGAAAGCAAGTCATTGACTGAGGCCGACCACTGATTTAAGGGAAGGGAAACTGGGTCCCACCTCTTTTTGGGAAGCACATAAAAGAATGTGTGGACGTATTTTGAAACTATTTTAATTCGCCCCCTGATATCAATTGTTTGCTTTTTCCTTTATGGGCAAAGTGTACCCATCCACACTACACCTTAAACATTGTGCCTCCCTTAGCACCAGGCTTAGCCTGGAGGCTCATGACTTTAACATTTAGGGTGCTGGTGGGTAACTGTCCTGAGTATAATCAACCTGAGGTCCACGAGGGAAGAAGCAAGTGCTCTGCCCAGTGAGCCAGTGGAGGACCTTGGAACAAATACAGGAGAGCTCCTCTGGACACTTCTGCATAAAAATGTAAAAAGAGAGGGCGCACAATAGCCTCTGCATAGCAATGCTGAAATCCAGCCCAGTGTATGTGACCGTTTCTGCCACCACCGCGGTCTTAGGTACATAAATTGGAAATCAGACACAGAGTAGTCCTGAAGTGAGAACAAACGGGCAGTTTATTTGAGGAAACAATCATAGTGGCTGCCCCATGGCCAGCCCCGGGGGGTAGAGGGGAGACATGAAGAAGTCAACAATTGGGCTGGGGAACTGGCTCAGTGGAATAAGCACTTCCCTGTCAAGCGCAAGGGCCTGCGTTCAATCCCTGGTTCTGCCAAAAAAAAAAAAAGAAGTCAACAATTGCAAGAGCACTGGCATTCCACAGACAGCTCAGGCTCAACAACGGATGCCTTTCACTCCTATGGGAGCTTTCAAAGGAATAGCCTTAATTCCTTATAGGTCTTTTCTACAAGGGGCTGGAGTCCCCAGACAAAGTGAAGATAAAGTCTGAACGCAGCCTGAGATGTACCGAGAAGTGCACCATGTTTCCTGTTGGGGTGGAGGTCTGACTATGGAAATGCATTACAGTATAATTAAGTTGAAGTCTGCTTGCGTCCATCTCATTCCATTGATGGTCTGACTTAACTTCTCTCTCTTATCTCCAGCAGTTGTGGCTGCCTGCTTTCTTCCTCTCAAACTGCCACTTAGAACCAGTCCTCCTAGCTGGAAGTTGTCCTCAGAGTTTTGGACTTTGTCAGCCAAGTTCTTATCCCCACCCTCTGAGCTGTTCTTCCTGTCCCTTTACTGTTCACGCCATCTGGAACCACGCACCAGTGGAGCGCCCATGACTGTGTGGTCAGACACTGTCCCACCTGACGAGACTGCCCCGGGCTGCCTGACGGGACAGTCACACATGCACCACTGGTAGTTCAAAGCTACCCGGCAGCAAGTCATAGGAATTACAGCCCACGCATGAAATTCTAAAAGTAGCTCATATTTGCAGCTGAATAGTATAGGAAAATGTTGAATTTACTCTTTTCCCAAAGAAATTTCAATAATTTTAGGCTATGAAATAAACCGATAATAACAGGAAAAAGAGCACATGAATTGTATTATATGCCTGATGCATGGGGGTGTTAGGCTCAGAGACAAAAAATACTTGACCCTTATGTTGCTAAACAAAGAGATTCGAGCTTGGGCTTCTGGGAGGAAAGAGGTGCACACATGGGGGGGCTGGGGAGGAGTCATGTGGGGCAGGTGAGGCCCCCACCTATTGACACCTGAGTCTGGGTCAAATGTCAACTCTAGGCTCTTCTGGAAAGTTCCTAAGTACACTTGCTCTTTACTTTACTGCTGTAGATAGACAAAGATTTCTCTTTTCTTTTTTTTTTTTTTTTTTATTTTATGAATTGGAGATTGAACTCAGGCCCTTGTGCTTTCTTTTCTTTTCTGGAGATGTATTTTTTAGAGAAGTCTGTAATTTCTTTGAAAAACCAACTCAGAATATGCCCAAGGAATGAATGATTTGGCCCTGATTATTTTATTCTTCCACAGTAGTTTTCTACTGTGGAAAGACTGCTTCCTACATTTGGAAGTCTTGAGATCCGAAGGCCTGGACATTTCTTTCAGTCCAAGCTGATTGTAAATCTTAGGAAAAAAACAAAATCATGGTCTGCTTAGGAATCAGTAAATCCACACCAGGGTATTTCTGTTGGTCTTCTCTTCCTTGGCTCCTCCGAAAGCTGGGAATGCCTTAAGACCTGTCGGCCTTTTGTCTGCTTATATGAGTCCCGGAAGCAGCCCCTTAACAAAGACCCTTATGTTGCTAAACAAAGAGATTCCCATCCTTTATAATCCCATCCTTGACTTCGCTGTGTGCTGTCCTGATAGTATTCTGGATTCCATGTTTGCCCTGAATCCAGTTCATTTGCTGTATGAAAAAGCTAGGAAAGAGAAACTTCAAATCCAGCAATTCTTGGCTTCTGTATTAAAGCACATTTTACCAAAGGTATTGAGAAAAACCTGTACCTCGGCACTCTTCCTGAAAATTCCTTACATAGGTCATGGCATCACGGTACTGTGCCTTCTATTCTGGTATTACCTTAGATGCAGTGGCCACTTTTTGTCACTCCATGATAGCTCCCTGGACCTTTTCCTTACTTTCCTCTAAGCCCAACCAATAATTCTTCAAAAACCTGGAGCCTTCCCACTCAGTCACTTGAAGACCTTCCAAATTCTGCCTGCCACCGAGTCCTGAAGCCAGTGTCCCGTTTCTGCTTCTGTTAGGCTACCAAACTCTGTTGCGGTTCTCTGCTGCCGTGTAGCAAGCCACACCACACCGGAATGCAGTCACTCATGCGGTGTGGAAAGAACTCGGAGGCTGCAGTTTCTCTGCTCTACTCTTTGTTAGCCAGGCGAATTCAAACACTGGGGGCCAGAATAGTCTGAAAACCTGAACTCTTGTCCACTGACTGGTGATGCCTGTCTCCTGGGACCTCCCGTGAAACTGTCCAAATACCAGCTTGGGACCTTTTCATGTGGCTACTTGGTTTCTTGGCTTTTCACACCAAGTGGGGAGGTGGTGGGTGCAGGAAGGTGGGTGAGTGGGCAGGAAGCCTCTCCAAGAAGCCACACAGTCTTATTTCTGCTGCCTTTCATTCATGTGAGCCATCTTTAAAGGAAGGGAGATTTGATTTTGCTCTTTTGTACTATACAACTTTTTTTCTTTGTACTCCAAGGATTGAACCCCAGGGGCACTGTGCCACATCTGTAGCTTGTTTTAATTTTATTTTGAGACAAGAGTCCCTCTGGGTTGTGCAGACTGGGGAGGAACTTCCTGCCTGAACCTCCAGAGCAGCTAGTATTGAGATGTGCAACCGTGCCTGGTCTACATCACACTTTTCGTAAGAAGAGCATCAAATCATTTTAGGGCCTGCTTTCGAACTACCAATAACAAAGGGTTTTTCTCAGCTCTGTTGCACAGAGGCAGAAGCAATATTACAGAGACTGACTTGCTGAGGTTCTCATAATTAGTAAGCGGTAAGACACGGACCACAAGGTGTGATCACCTTATACATGTTTAATTATATAATTGCAGAGTGCAATCTGTTATTCTGTTACATTGTGATTACAGTTGAGCCTTCCCTTCTTGACACAAGAGAACACATGAAGCGTATGGATTATGAATCCAGGCATTTTTTGTAGAGTGAAACATGAGTTTATTTTGTGCTAAGTGTTCATATCATGAGTCAAACTATCTCGATGTCCAGGAACAGCTTCAGGCCCGACCTCAGAGCACTCTCCCCCTAGCTCGCCATGCAGTGTTCCTTCACCTGACTCTACACAGCTCAGACGCTGAGCTCAGGGGAGCTACTTGGTCTTTCACAAAGAGAGGATGTGTTCAACAAATTTTGCCCAAAGGTATTTTTGGTTGCTATTTCAAATCACGTTTGTTTCCCTCTCGGTCGTCTCCCATTTCTCCTCCTTGGGCCGCCCCTATTGATGCCTGTGTGCCTGTGTGCGGGTGTGAGAACTCGCCATTCTGTGCATTGTGAAGAGACCATCTTGTCGGCCAGTTGACTCCCACTCACAGCCCTTCGAATGTTCTGGGCTGGCACTTCGTTGTACAATGAGCAGCAATAAGCAGTTTTGCAAATTCTTGTGTGATGAGGAAAAGCAATCAAATTACACTAGAGACAAAACAGAGCAGACCAACATGCCTAGCCATGTATCTAAGTGATCTTCTGAAAAGTATAAAAATAACCTTTCCTGGCACTATTGGGTCATTTGTGGGCATGCTCAGTTTGTGTCACTTTTCTCCCATGGAGCCAAACACCAGTCTCTATTGATTCTGGCTCATGTTCTCCATATTTATCAAAACCTATGACCTTAGCCATTTTGTACAGTATCAGATCTCCTGGGCAAAGATGTTTAGCTTATTTCCACCCTCAGTTGCAATAATGGCAAACACATAAACACCATTCAGTTCAGATCTAAGAATCACAAATTGCACACTGCAGAAAGAAGGTATTTAGACTGTCGTGCATGGGTGATGACCACCATAATCCTGATTTTCCCCACTGGTTCTGTCCTGATCCTTCTCTGACTCATTTCTAAGTCTCTCCCTCTCTCTTTTGAGTTGCTGGCTAAGCACTGAACACAGAACACTGAGCCACATGTTAGGCAAACACTCTACACTGCCCAACACTGTTGGCCCCTTTAGTTTTGCTTGGATCCAGGACCTCTAGAAGACCCCCAGGTTGGATTTGAACTTGCAATCTTTCTGCCTCGGCTTCTTGAGTAGCTTGGATTATAGGCATGAGCCACCGCGCCTTGCTCCACATCTACTCAGTTTCTCCCTTGTTCTTTTCCTGCCCCTTTCATTTCCTCTACAGGACCCACTGACCTGCTCTCATTTCTGGAGACCTGGGTTGTGGGTCCACTCATAAGCTCTGAGGGCTCCAGATCTTTCTGACGATTTCTGGATATGATGAAGGACGCACACAGAACAAATTCAATTAGGTCCAACATCTGTAAAGTAACAGACACTGGCATTCTGGTGTAAGCCGATAGCAGCTTCTATAAAGAGTCCTGTGCACACTAAGGACCCGCTAGAACCAATTTTAATTGGTGAGTAAAAAAGAAAGAATCTGTACAGGTTTTTTAAACAAATGACTAGATTTTTTTTTTATTTCATTGGTATAATTTAAATATACATGTTGATCACATTCATCATAGGGAATTCCTACCTACACATGATACATCTGGATTCTTTTATTCCCTATTCCCGTCCCCTCCTTCAACCCCACTTTCCCTCCTTATTTAAAGAGCTATGGGGCTGGGAAAATAGCTCAGTGGTATAAGTCCTTGCCTGGCAAGCACGAGGTCCCAAGTTCAATCCCCAGTACCACGAAACAAGCAGGCAAACAGATAAATAAAAGCTTTGTTTTCATCTTATCCTTATTTTCTCATTATTTTCCTTTCCCCTTCCTTGCTTTTCCCCCTCCTCTTCCTGGGTCCCTTTCTTTTTGGACAATTTTTTCCTGTTTCACAATTTCTGTTATAGTTTCTCACACTAGAGAGACAATGCAGTATTTACAAAATGTGTCTGATTTATTTCACTTTAAATGTTTCAAGTTTATCCTTCTTTATAGTTAAGTAGTGCTTCATTATATAAAAATACCACATCTCTGTATCCATTTATTGGTTGATGGACATTTAGCTGTTAGGTTTAGATTTAGCTATTACAAACTATGCTGTATAAACCTGTTTGCATCTGATATGTTAATTTTAATTTTTTTTTTTTTTTTTTCAGAACCAGGGATTGAACTCAGACCCTTGAGCTTGCCAGGGAAGCACTTATTCCACTGAGCCATCTCCATGGCCCCAAATACCCAATTTCTTTTTCTTTCTTTTTTTTAGTGTAACCAGGGATTGAACTTAGGCCCTTGAACTTGCCAGGGATGTGCTTATTCTACTGAGCCATCTCCCCAGCCCTATTTTTAATTCTTTTGAGAGAGATACCAAAAAGGGGAATAGCCAGGTCAAATAGGATCTTACATCCTAATTTTATGAGGAATCTCCACACAGATTTCCATAGTGGTTGTACAAGTCTACACACCCACCACGAGTGGAAAAGCATTCCTTTTTGCTGACAGTTCCATCAGCATTTGTTATTGGTTGATTTCCTGATGATAACTAGTCTTTCTGGAGGGAGAGAGTATCTCAGTGTTTATTGAATTTGCGTCTCTCAACTTGTATAGCTTTCATGTATGTATTTGCTGTTTGTACTTCTTCATCTGAGAAGTGTGTATTCATCTCAGATGCCCATTTATGGACTTAGTCTTTAAATTTGGGGTGAGATGGTTTTCTTCAGTTCTTTTATGTTCTAGATAGCAGTCCTTCATCTGAGGAACAATTGGCTAAAATGATTTTTTTTTCTGTGCAAAAGCTTTTTTGATACAATGAGACCTCAGTAGTTGAGGTCTTCATAATATGTTCATAATATGTTCCATGGGATTTTGTTCATGAAGTCTTTGCCTACATCTATGTTTTTCAGAATTTTACCTATTCTATCTTCCAGCAGATTTAGTATTTTTGTTTTAATGTTTAGATTTTTGATCCATTTTAATTTGAATTTAGTGCATGGTGATAGACATGGGTCTAATTTTAATCTTCAGCATGTAGAAAGCCAGTTTTTCAAGTACTACTTATTAAAGAGGCTTTCTTCCAGCGAGTATGTTTGGCTCCTTCATCAAAGATAACGTGGCTGAGTGCGTTTGGAGTTGTTTTCTGCATCTCCTAATCTGTTCCACTGATACTTGAGTCTATTTTTCCCCAATACCATGCTGTTTTAATTGCAGTACCCTTGTATTATAGTTTCAAATTGGATATTGTAATGCCCCCTGCCTTACCTTTGTTACCCAAAATTACTTTGCTATTTTGGGTCTCTTTGGGGTCCAAATGAATTTTAGCATTTTGTCTAATTCTGTGAGATATATGGTTGAAGTTATGATTGAGGTTACGTTAAATCTGTCTAACAATTTTGAAAATATGGCCACTTTCACTGTATTGTTACTTTCTACCCAAGAACAAAGTACATCTTTCCATTTTCTTTTCTATAGAAATATAGATCTGAGACAAAAGCCTAATGTCCCAAGAAAGCAGGGAGCAATATAGAGAGCCCAGGGAGAGCTGCTGTCTCACATTTGTAAATTCCCAGAAAGCTGGGATTCAAGGCTGCAGATAACAGCTTCTCCTGCTGGCGCCCTGTTCTTTGATCCCTTGCTGGGATGTTATCAGCTAGCGTTTGTGTGGACCTGGTGTTAGGCAAATAGTGGAAGTCAGTAGAGATAGTAGCTTGTAGTCATAAGTGATTATGCACATTCCTTAGCCTGCATTTACCCCTCAATAATGTGAGATGCTTCTGAGGCTCTGGGCTCATTTAGACAGACTGATTTCAGTAAGATCTCTGAAGCTGTATTTATCAAGTCTTCTCATCTTTTCTTTCAGCACCAATTCATAACATACAACACTTTTCTTGTTTCTCTTTTTTTTTTTTTTGGCAGAACCAGGTATTGAACTCAGGTCCTTGCTCTTGCCAGGGAAGTGCTTATTCTACTGAGCCATTTCCCTGGCCCCTATCTTTCCATTTTCTGATATTCTCTTCAGTCTTCTCTTGAATTTCTGTTATTTTTAATGTAGAAGTCTTTTACTTTATTTGTTAGATTGATTCATGGGTATTTCTCCTCCTCCTCCTTCTTCATCCTCTTCTTTCTCTCCCTCCTTTTCTCGTCCTCTTCCTCTTCTTCCTTCTCCTCCCTCTTCTCCCTCTCCTCCCCCTCCTCCTTCTCCTTCTCTTCCCTCTTGTCCCTCTCCCCCTCCTCCTCCTTCGTCTCTTCCTCCTCCTCCTTCTGCTCCTCCTTCTGGATGCTATTGTGAAAGATGTTGTTTCCATAATTTCTCTCTCAGTGAATGTATTATTCATTTACAGGAATTCTATTGATTTTTTATTGTTGACTTTGTGTCTAACTATGTTACTGAATTTATTTAAGTCTACAAGTTTTTTTGGTGGACTTTTTGGGATCATCTATACAGAGTACCATGTCATCTACAAATAATGATAATTTAACTTCTTTCTTTCCTATCATTATTCCTTTTATTTTTTTTTTCTCTTGTTTAATGAATTGCTCTAGCAAATGTTTCCAGACCTATATTGAATAAGAGTGGTGACAGTGGAATTGTTGTCTTGTTCCTGATTTCGGAGGGAAAGCTTTCAATTTTTGTTCATTTAGTATGACGTTGGATGTGTGTTTTTTGATCAGATTGAGATAAAGACCATCTATTGCAATTCTCTGTAGGGCTTTCATCATGAATAGGTGTTGGACTTCGTCAAATACTTTTTCTGCATCCATTGAGATCATATGATTTTTGTTCTTGACTCTCATGTTTGATATTTATTGATTTGTGTATATTGAACCATTCCTGCATTCTTGGGATGAATATTTCTTGTATGTGGTGCATAATCTTATTGATAATTTGGTGCATTTTGCTTGCCAGTATCTTCTTCAACTATCTATGTTCATTGGGGAGATAGCTTTTGTTGCTGTTTTGGATCCTTCTCTTGTTTTGGCTTCAGAGTAAATGCTTGCTTTGAAAAATGAATTGAAGAATGCTGCTTCTCTTTCAATTTCATTTTGAGAAGAGGTGACATTAGGTCTTCTCTAAATTTCTTGTAGAATTTAGCAGTGAAGCCATCAAGACCTGTTGGTTGGTTTTAATTATATTTTGAATTTCTTTGACTGATACTTATTTATTTAGTATATTTATATCTTCTTGATTCAGCTTTGGTAATTCATATGAATATAAGATTCTGTCTTATTTTTTTCTTTTCCATCTTATTAGAATATAGCTCCTGGAAATTAGTATTGATGATCTGAATTTCTCCAGGATCTGTTGAGATTTCACCCTATTATTCCTAATTGCATGGATTAGAGTCTTTTTTCTTTCTCTTTTTGTACCAGGAATCAAACTTGAGACCTTTCACTTGCCAGACAGGTACTGTGCCACTGAACTACATCCTGGGACCAGATTTGAGTCTTCCTTCCTTTTTTTAGTAAAATTGTCTAAGAGTTTGTCTATTTACTGACTCTTTCAAAGGACCAATTCTTTATTTTTTATTTACTTTTTTTTTTTTTTTTTTTGCAGAACTAGGAATTGAACTCAGGCCCTTGCGCTTGCCAGGCAAGCACTTATTTTACTGAGCTATCTCCCCAGCCCCTAGAACCAATTCTTTATTAATTCTTTGTATTGTTTTCTTAGTCTCCTCTGCATTAATTTCTTTTCTGATCTTTATAATTTCCTCCTTGGATGAGCTTAACTTGGTCTTCTTTTTCTGGAAGCTTGAGGTTCAATGTTAGGTTGTTTTGCTTTTTAGATTTATTTATTTAGTACAGGGTATTGCTCATAGAGTTCCTCCTGTCTCAGTTTCCCCAGCCCTTGAACACAAGCACGCACCACCATGCCTAGTTTTAGTGGCCCACACAGCAGGGGTCAGTGAGGCATGTGGTACCGGGGATCGAACCCAGACAGGTGCTTAGGCTGCTGAGCTGTCTCCCCAGCCTCTAGTTTATGTATTTGAGCGTTCTCTGTTTTTCTGATATGAGAATTCACCATTATAAATTTCTGATAAATGAAAAAAGGACTGCTTTCCTTGTGACCCTTAAGTTCCAGTACATTGTTTTGGCAATATCCTTTAATTGTAGAAGCTGTCTATTTCTTCTTTAATTTCATCTGTGATGCATTGGTTGTTTAGGAAGGTATCATGTTGGGCTGGCAAGATAGCTCAGCGGTCTAAAGCGCCACTCAGGGACTGCGGTTTGAGCCCCAGCACCACATGCCATGTCAGCCCCTCCTCCCAGAGCGGGCTGAGCTGACCCGCCCACCCCCCCAGCAAAAAAAGAATCCGTGATGTGTAGCGAGACACTGTAATAAATAAGTGAATTTTTTTAAAAAACGAAGGTATCATGTTAATATTTTCCCCAAGTGATTTTTTTTTTAAATATGTTTGTTGCAGGGACTCACTACACAGCTCAGACTCGTAGTGATTCTCCTGTTTCCAGATTCCCCAGCGGTGGGATTAGAAATACGTGCCACCGCACCATCTCGATGGTCAGCTCAGCACATGGGAGGGGTGGGGGCAGGACCCGCACAACATGTGGAGCTGGGGCTTGAACCTCTGTCTCTGCACTTGCCCAAGCAGGTGCTTAGTCCACTGAGCTATCTTGCCAGCCCTCTCTTACTTATTGCAGTCCGATCAGGCGTGCAATATCCCAAGTGAGTGGATGACAAGGCTTAAATAAACGAGACAAATAAAATGATTTCAAGGTTCCAGGAGCCACCAAATCCTCTACCAGAATTTGTAATTCTCTGGGTTAAGACCAAGAACTTTTCTGGATGGACAAAGGAGGGGGATATTGAAGAAAATGTTGGAAGCTGGGTAGGACTTTGGAGTGTCTCTAAGGACTTCTCCAAGTAATATATTATGTTAATTTTGGAGAAATGCATGATCTCCAGGAAAGACTTCACTGCAGAAGAGTGCAGCTATGGCCACCTTCCAGTTAATTGGGGCTGAAGCAAATATCCTCAGTGGTGGCCCTGTCTTGTCCTTTGAGGCATCTGAACTCCACAGGCCAGTACAAGCCTCAGTGGGGACCAGTGACTCAAAGAGTCACTTACTATGAGCCCAGTCTCCCTGGGTCTTGGGCAAACTCACAAGTGAACGTGAAAAGCCATGTACATCCTGCTCAGAGACACTTCATAGTGGTCTCCATCAGGATGTTGTCACTTAATTTCTACGTACTTCTGAAGTTCTTGTGATTTCTTTTGCCACTAATTTCCAATTTCACTGCATCATGGTCTGATACTATTCATGGGATAATTTCAATTCCTTTCCATTACTTAAACATGCTGTATGAGCTAGTATGTGGTCTGTTATTGAGAAGGTCCTTTGTGCGGCTAAGAAAAATGTGTAACCTGATGTTGTGTGGTAGGACACTCTATAGGTGTCTACTAAGTCCATTTGTTCAAAAGATTGGTTTAGTTGTGATATTTCTTTGTTGATTTTTTTGTCTAGTTTATCTATCTATTTATGACAGTGGGGTACTGAAGCTCCCCCACTACAATTGTATTAGTGCTTATTTGATTTTTATGTCTGTTAATACTTATTTTATATAGTTGAATGCACTGGTATTTGGTACAAATATATTTATAATAATTATGTTTTCCTCTTACATTGTTCCCTTTACAAAGATATAGTAAGTTCTTTGTTTTTCTTATTTAGTTCTGGCTTAAGATCAACTTTCTCTGCAAATAGAATAGCTACTCCTGCTTTTGTGTGACTTCCAGCACATTGTTGGATCTTGTTTCTTGATCTATTCTTCCAGCCTATTTGCTTTGATTGAAGAATTGAGACCATTAACATTGATTGTTACAACGGATGTGGACTGACTTACATTGGTCGTGCTATTTTCCTATCATTGGCTCTCTTTTCTTCCCATCTGTTTAGTTGCATGTCTTGCCTGATGGATTCGTTCTCTGGGGTGGGGGGGTTCATGAAACTGTAATCCTTGTTATCTATTTCTACAATATCCTTCAGAACAGGATGGAGTGCTTGTCTGGTGTTTGCTTGCTTTTTTTCATTGTCTCTAAGCAATCTTATGTTACTCTTCTTTGCAACCTTATGTTACTGGCTAGCAGCTGTTGAGTTGACTTTGCATGGCCATTTGCTATTCTTAAGAAGCCTTTCTTTTCGTGAGTGCGTCACAGTCCTGTCTTCTATACCTGAGCTTCTGTCTCCTCAGTGACATAATCTGCTACATATACATTCAACGGAACTTTTAGTCTCCTTGATATCTGTTTGAATCTATTTCTTTTTTTTCTACATTCAGCATTCATAGTTTCCATCATTTTCTGAAGCTCCTCAATGTTTTAAAAAAAAAATCTATGTCTTCTCTAGAGTCACAAAGCCTGTCTTTCATTGTGGTCGTCACCTCTGTAGTTATCTGAGACATTATTTCTGATTTGACTTTTTTCTAGAGTACACTGGTACTTCCATTGTCAACCACTTTAGAGAGTCCAGCTGGGTGGCTTCCAGGTTGTTTCGCCTCATTGTTCCATGGGTTTGCCTTTGGTAAGCTGGAAGTCGGGCTCGCATCTTGTTAAATGTCTTCTCTTTTTTTTCCTGTAATTCCTTGGCTGATGGTTGTAAGTTGCTTATGGCTAGTAGCTTTATTGCTAATATTTAGAACCCTTAGTAATGACTACTTCTCAGAGGTGCCTTCCAAGCAGAGCTGGCTTTTGGGTTTTGAGTCTGTTGCAAGGTCTAACCTCTTCCATTTATTGGGGATGAGAAGTTGCTGCCTGTTGGGCTAGCCTCTGACACTTTTCTTTTTGACCTATAGTATTTTTTATGACCCCTAGGCAATCTCAGTCTTGCTATATTAGGAAGAACAACTGATTAGAATAGTTATGTCACTTCAGTTAATGTAGTACAATCAGCAATAATAATAGCATCAAACACAGCCTAGAAAATGACAAATCACAGTAACTACTAATTTGTCACTTTTAATTATATGAACTGAATTTGTGGTTTCGTAACAAAATCTAGAATGAACCAGAAAATTGTATGCTGTAAATAAGTCCTCAATATGGCAATTTTGCCTTTAGGAAAGAGAATTTAAAAGAGACTAGGGAGAAAAATAGGGAAATAGAAGATGAAGAGATTAGAAGAAATGCTTCAGGACGAAAGAAGATCACACAAACTTTGGGAAACTGGTGAAGAAAAGAGGAGGAAGACAAGTAAGACATAAAAACAAGAACAGCCAAATGTAGCGCCACGTGCCTATAATCCCAGCACTTGGGAGGCTGAAGCTGGAGCATTGTTGTGAGTTTGAGACTAGTCTTGGTTACAAAGTGAGCTAAAGGCCAACCTGAACTGCATAGTGAAACCCTGTCTCAAAAAGACAAAATCATCATCGTCATCATCACCATCGTCATCGTCATCATTATCTGATCAAACAAAAACAAGAACAGAACAACAAAAACTAGAAACCACACTCACCCTTGTATAAAAACCAAGAACAACCAATCAATGAAAAAGAAGAAAAGAAATGAAAAAAGTGCCTACTTCAGATGTGTCTCTGCTCTCTAGTGGACAACTGAGGCAGACAGAGTCCAGCCCTAGCTGACCGAACCCAGCAAGCCAGCTGTACTTTACAGTAGGGTAGTGGATAAACCCAGAAAGCCAGAACCTTAGTTCCCCTGAAATTCAGACTGGTTTCTGGCTGTGAGGCTGGAGCCAGATTTGTTCAGCCAGCAGTAGTCTGTGTGCCTCCTGCTGGCTCGGACCCCACTGCCTGCTTGAGCCACTAGATAGAGCTAGAGCTGTTCAGAGTTCTGAGCTCAGCTGGCCCTTCTCCAACATGGTTACTAGCCAATCACCCTCTCCTTGGGGACCTCTGAACCCAAATAACTTAGCAGCTTTGCAGTGCACCATACCCACTGCTCCGTTCTACTGGGGCATTTCTCTGTGGAGTCCTCTGGGGTCACGAGTAGTGACCATGGTCTGCAAGTTCAATCTACCTCTCTCATGCAGTCCTGGGACTGGGGAGAAAACAATCTCTCTGGCTCCTTCTTCTTCATTGAAATCTCTCTTTGCTCTCCTTGTGGGCTTCATTTCTCACTTCAGATCCTTCCTAAATCCCAGGAACCCAGTTCCGTCCTTCTCTTTCTCAAGTTGCTGTATTCCAGTGTGTGAACACCAAGTCTGATCACCACTCCACCATTTATTTATTTAAAATTTTTTATTTTAAATGTATTTAGTACAGGGTCTACAGGGTCTTGCTACACAAATCGGACTCATAGTGATCCTCCTGTTTTCAGCCTCCCAAGTGCTGGGATTACAGGCTCACCCCCACACCCAGTCTCACTCTCTGTCTCAGCATGTCCCAGGAGCAGGGCAGGGCCAACATGGCATGGGGATTGAACTCTGGTCCCTGCATCTGCCTAAGCAGGCACTTTAATCCACTGAGCTATCTGGCCAGCTCTCCACCAGCTCTCTGGAAGCAAGCATCTATTCTTGTAGAGGATGAAGCAGTGGAGCATGCAGAGATTAAGTAACTTGTCCAAGGTGACACTTCCACACCATGGGAATTTTTACAAGAATCCTGATCTTACTGTTGGTCCAGTTCTCATGGTATCACCCCATCTAGCTTCTAGTAACTTGCATCTTCATTGGAAGACTGGCGAACACTTGTGCCCCTGGGGGATCTGGCAACTAAAAATGCTGCAGAGCAATTTATTCCTCAGCCAGTCTGGTGTCTGCCCAAGTTGGGCTCTTGGCAAATGCTTTAGTTCTTTTTTTCTTGCTGTTAAGAAATCATTTATTTTGCTTTTAGAAATATTCTCTTCAATTTCTTGTTAAATTAGATTGGATGATGGATTTCTAATAGTTCATATTTTAAGGAACACACAATGTTTCTTTTACTACAAAATTAATGTTAGAGAAAAGATAGATAAAGCAAAAAGGACATTAAAATACTGATTATCCTGCCCTGACCCAAACATAAACATTATTCGTAAGTTATTTGGTGTTTTCTCTTTCTGATTGTGTGGGTTTCTAAGTTTTCTTCTCATTGCTGAGGCAAAATACCCAACCCCAAAAGTTAAAGAAGAAAAGGCTTATTTAGTTTGCAGTTTATAGAGGTTTTGGTCCACTGTTGTCTGGCTCCAAGGGAAGGCAGCATGGCAGAGAGGTATCGCAAAGGAGAATTAGCTCATGGCAGGCAAAAGGCAGCAGCAGCAAGGGACAAACAATGCCACTAGCCCTCCTGTCCCTTATATTTTATCCAGGCTACCCTCCCTTAGCGGGTGCCCTTAAGCCTACCCAGAACTATGCCAAAGCAGTCAGTGGATTAATTTAGTAATCACACACCCAGATCCCAGCATCCCGCACTCTGATCCAGCCACCTCTGAGGCTTTGGGGGCCTTCTAGATACAAGCCGCGACTGTGTATATGTGTGTGGAGCGATACCAAGGTGTCCTCCTTGCCTCCTATCTTGCCATCCTCACACCCTAAAGTGAAAGGCTTTCAGTGAGGAAGTTGGCTGCAAGGTAAGGGCTCAGGACAGGGATGAGACTAAGAAAGGAAGATGCTGGTGTAGGGACATGGGGTTAGACCTATAATCCTACTGTTCTTCCATGGAGCACGCAACAGCTCTGAAGCCCCATACTCATTTCTCTCTTTCACCGATTCCTATCTTTCTTGCTATCTTAGTCTTCTTGTTTTGTTGATTGACATCTCATAAATATTTAAAAAATATTTACTTGACTCCACCATAAGTCTGGGAGTTCAAATCCTAACTTTCCAACACATAGAAAAGTCACTAGGGTGGGGGAACAATGAACCATAGATACGGTCTGGTAAGATAAGCTAAAGGAAGGAAGGACCCGGGTTCTATGAATCTGGGGAGGAGCCCTGCATCCAGACCCAGCTGCAGCGGGAAGAGGGCCAAAGGAGACACAGGGACCACTGAGGCTTTTCCTGTATGATGCTTGATCACTTGGGTATTAGAGAGGATGTTGAACTTAGCAAGGTACAGAAAACAGGGCAGAGGGACAGTGAGATAGCTTAGCAGACTAAGTACCTGCTTAGGCAAGTACAGGGACAGGGGTTCAATCCCGGCACTGCAGACCACACTAGCCCCGCCCTCAGGCGCACTGAGCTGGCCAGCGAGACCGGGTGTGGTGGTGCACACCTGTAATCCCAGCGCTGGGGAGGCCTGAAAACTGGAGGATCCCTATGAGTCCACGCTGCACAGTGAAACCCTGTACATAAAAAAACAAAACAAAAGATGGGCTATTTAAGTATTTTCAAACTAGATATTGACTATCTTGTAAGATTTTTCTAGGCAGAGGATGATATAAGCCAGGCAGTGACCACTACTTAGAATAATTTGCTATACCAATAAAGCATAGTATACCTAATAGTGTAATATAAACTAATACTTTGGGTACTATGTATCCTTTGTGCAGTAATAATCAATATTATCTTCATAAGGTTTTCCTTCCTTTTTTCTTCTCCCCTTCCCTCTTTTATTTCACTATCTTCTCTTCTAATAGGGCTTCTGGATTGAACCCTGCCACTGCATCTGCCTAAGTAGCTGCTTTAATCCACTGAGCTATTTGGCCAACCCTCAAACATCTTTTTTTTTTTTTTTTTTTTTTTAACAAATACGGTTTTATTTTATTTTCACATTTTTTCACTTTTTACTTATTTTGATTTCTAAATATGATCTTTTTTTACATTTATTTTATTTTATTGAAGAACTAATAGCAATGAAACAGTTAAATCAAATTCGTAGGACAGATTCAACAATTAATGCATTGCACATTGTTTTCGTAGTGGCTTTTTGTTGTGCAAGGTGCATACATGATACTCTATCTACAAACACTATTAGAGCAGATGCCTCTATTCATTAAATTAAGCGAAGGTAGCTGCATACCTATCTTCTTTTTTTAAAGCCTGAATTATAGTACAATTTCAATAGTTAATACTTTTTACATTGTTATCTTCCTAGTGGTTATCCGTAGTACAAGAAGCAGACAGGATATCCTGTCCAAACACTATTAGTGCAAGTCTTTCTTTTCATAGAATTATGTGAAAGTAACTGTATATTTATTCTAACTGTTCTGTATATATAAATACAGAATGGTCCTTCCTTTGTATCCCCCTTTTTTTGTTTAGTCCTGTCAGAGATGGGTATTCTATTGTCATTCAATTATTATAGGTGCTCGAATTCAGCGAAACAATCCAACACAGTCCAGCAGTCCACAATATTAGTGGGCTATCCAAAGAAGTTATTGACTAGTGCTATTTACAGCTCAGCTTATTATTATGGCCTATATATATATGTGTATATATATAATTATATATATATATATATATATATATATATATATATATATATATAATTTTTATACTTTTCTGCTGGATGGTAACCCTCAAATATCTTAAAGTGGAAATTATATTCAATATTCCCTTATCATTCCTACTTTATGCTGAAACTCAAATTTTCACCTGTAATTGCAAGGCATTTAAAGCAGGTACGTTTTCTACAATATTTAATTAGGCAAGAGTTAAATTTAAGTGGATAATAAGCAAGATCTAGAATTTGGCAAAAATTTTTCAGAGCATCTTGAGTAAGGCTGTCCTTTGACCAGTTTTTCCCAAAATAAAGCAAAGCAGTCATTTTTCAGCAGTTCCAAAAGAGAAAAGAAAAAAATCTCTTTCACTGAATGAACATAAATCCTGCATATTGCATTTCCATTTTTGGAGATTCTCATTAGATATTAGCCATGAAAAGCGCTGCATAGTTGTGGGTTTTGATAATGAAGAAATAGCTTTTACTGAATCATCGCTTTCACAGACAACAATCAAAAAGTTGGGACAGAATATTTTTTTTAAAAACTGCCTGAAGACACTGAAAAATAATAAAAAGCAGTCAGGGAGACACAATGCCACCCAAAATTCTGTTTTATTGAGCTGGAGAACAAAAGGATAAAATTCAGTGTGACTGCAGCAGCTTGAAGTGGAAGGGAAAATCCTGGGCAGAGTCTCCAAGGGGATTTATTTATATATGTATGTATGTATTTATTTATTTATTTATTTATTCATTCATCTATTTTCTGATATTGGAGATTGAATCCAGAACCTTTCCATCCTCAGGACTTTTTTACTGTTGATTTTGCAATAGGATTTTATATCACTAAATTTTCCAGGCTGGCCTTAAATTTAGAATCTCCCTGCCTCAGCCTTCCAAAGTGCTTAGATCACAGGCACACACCAACATGTCAGACTGCTGAAGGAGCATAGGATTCAGGGTTCTTCTGAAGAACACAGCTGGGGTTCTACACAGCAGTAAGGACAATAGCCCAGCCATGGAGTGGGAGCGCTCAAAATGGAGTCAGCTGGGTTACCACCTTGAGATCTAACAAAAATGTCTTCCAGGCATCTTTTGGCTCTCGGGGACCTCCCCAGAGCATGCTCGGGTAGGGCAGGCCATTGGCTCCAGGGAACGTGGGCCCTGCATAAACTCTGCTTGGAGTGGACCCTGAGAAGTAGGAAGCCTTCATACTACACCTGAGGATTATATGTCGCTAAGTTGTCCAGGCTAGGCTCAAATTTGGTGTCTTCCTGCTTCAGCCTCCCAAAGTACTGAGACTACAGGCATGCAGCAGCATGTCCAGCTAAAGGGCTTTTAAACCCCTTTACAAGCCCTAGACAAAGAGCCTTCGTGGGTATCCTGCTCAGGAACCTCTCTCAGCAAGTGCGAGTCCCGCTTTGCCTTTATGTCGTTTACTCCCTTGCTTTCAATCTTTCAAATAAATTTGCTTACACCCCGCCTACTCTGTCCGGTTTTTATTCTTCGCCACCACAGGACTCAACCTCAGCGTTCTGCTAACAACAAAACTAACACAATAAATATATAATTATCATATTAGCGTTTCTGTTGCTGAACACACTACCTGACATCCACAACCTGCCTCACATTTGAAGGCTCCATTGCTTTCAGGGTGGAGGCGAGGAAGAAAGGCTCACACCCGCATGATAAATCACCTCTCTAGGCCCCACCTCTGAACATTGCCACACTGACAATCAAGCCTTCAATACCTGGGTCTTTGGGGACACTTAACATTGGTAAATAACAGGGTGACGAAGGGGCTGATCTCTTTCTTGCTCGTCACAGAACCATAGCTGACAGCTCTACAGCCAAAGACAAATTAACATGACAAAAACATAAACTGATTTGAACATAGCATTAAATGACACAGGTGACTTCAGAAAGAAAGACCTAGAGAACCAGTGAGCTGTCCTTTTTAATGCTTTATTGGTGAAATATGGACAGCTGTGCAGAAATACGGCTGTGATGCCAGAACGCGGAGATCCTACTCTATAGTGATGTGAAATGAAACTGCAAATGGAGGGGGTAGAATGCAAACAAGTTTATTTTTGTTGTTACTGTTGTTTTTCTAAGACAAGATCTTGCTATGTAGTCTAGGCTGCCTTCAAATTTGTGGGTGATCTGCCTGCCTCGGCCTCCTGAGCGCCGAGATTATAGGCATGTGCCACCATACCCAGCTTAGTTTTGTTCAAAAGATATAAAAAGGTCCTGAGCAGGACACCTGTGAAGGCTCCTTTCTTCAAGCTTTTAAGGGGTTTGGAAGGGAGCTCAAATCATTGTGTAAGCCGTCTGCTCTCCACCTTATAGGAAACTATATGCTTTTGAGTGTTTATTCTATGCAGTGTTGATGTAGTGTCCATGCAGGCCCCACACACATTTGAGTCAGTGGGTGGCTGTAGCCTGCCTGAGCATGCTCTGAGGAGGTCCGAGACAGCCATGAGATACTTGGGAAGATATTTTGTAAGATCTCACCACTCCGCTGACTCCATTTTGGGACTGCTGTCCTTAATGCATAATGGAACCTAACCCTTGTCTCTCTAATTTCCACCTTAGTTACATAAAAAAGTTATGATTTACCAGTAATAGACAGGGGCAGGAGTACAAGATTGTCTCTTAAGAATAATTTTGACCTCTACCTGCAGCATTTCTTTCTTTCAAGAGGGGGCCAGAACCCTCTTAGCATGGAGGGTCTTGTAACCTACAATCAAAACAAGGTAGATCAGAGAGATTTCTTCATGGTCAATTCCCACTCAGAAAAGTGAGGAGAAGATAAAGTCACATTTTTATGCTTTATGGTTGGCTTTGAGATAAGCTATGACCTCCCTTGAGAAAGAGTAATTCTGCTTTTCATGGCTTGCCTTAGGGTAAGAAAAGAGGGCAGGATGCCGGAAAGAATCTGCTATGGGAGCCCTAGAAGAGAGGCCCAACTCTGGAGGTCACAACAGGTCAGATCTGACCACTCGCTTCAGAGGAAACAGGCAAAAAGCGATGGTGAGGACAGGCCTGAGCCTTCAGTCAGCGTGGCTTTTCCAGGAAGACACAAGGGCCACTGCTGCCAGCTCTGCCTTCGGGGTACTGACACGAACTCCCAGACTACACAGAGCTGAGCACCAGAAGCTGGCAACGGCTGAGAGAACACAGTCTCAGGGCTGGTGGTGGAGAAGGACTTCTCAGACAATAAAAATGCTGCTGTTGCCTATGTGGTAGTTTGACCCATCCCAAGTCGCCCATCAGTCAGACATTACTCCTAGAATCCAAGGTGACCGCTAGACAGAATCCCTCAGAGCAAAGGGAGCAGCCGCAAAATAGAGGCAGAGACACCACATTTTTATTCTGCTTGTAGTCACCCATCTGTGGAGCAAGAGAAGTTCGTGGCAAAAGCAGCCTGGGAGACCTTATTAAAAACCAAACGAACCAAAATACAAAACAAGACAAAGCAAAAACATCTTTGCTTCTGATGTTACCAGGTCTGGCTGCTTGCCAACCAAAAGCTGAGGGTTGAGTGGGAAGAAAAATCTGACTTCTTCAATGGCTGTCCCTGAAAAGGGGAGGGTGATATCGTCTTCAAAACTCTTCCCTTTCAGGACTCAGGCTCATGAAGAGACCCCTCCTCCTCCCCGGGTACTGGGGATGATTAAACTTTAGGCTTTACACTGAGCTACGTTCCCAACCCTTTTTAATTGTGTTTATTTTTAGGTGGGGTCTTGCTAAATCACTAAGCTTCTTCCTCTTTACCATCATTGTCTTCTTCCTGTATAATTTTTAATTCTTCCTCATTTTTTTGCCAGTCAGGAACTACCACAGCCCTTCCTCCCAGCCTAGACCAGGAATTGGCAATCTTTAGCCTGAGGGCCCGAATGGGGCCGGCCACATGTTTTAATACATAAACTTTACTGGAAAACAGCCATCCTAATCCCACTCGCTAGGGCCACTTTGAGCTACTGTGGTGGAGATGAGCAGTTGGATAGATACTGTGCAGTGTCACAGAACCCTCTTGGCTCGTCTTAGATGATGCTTCCCTCTTGGTCTAGGCACTAGCTCATGGTTCTGGCCTCTTGGCATTCCTCTAGCTTCAGGATTCACTGGTTGATTCTTGAAGTATTTCCCAGTGCATATTCTTAGAAGCAAGAAAAAGCAAAATGACCGCGGTCTTTTTCTTCTTTTTTTTCTTGCCAAGCCACTCTGTAGCGTATCGTCCTGCTTTGGAGAGGCTGCACCTGGGTGGCATGTCCTTTGTCATCTAACTGTGCCGAGAAGATGTAGGTGACACACAGTTAGTAAAGCAGAGGTCCCTTGGAAGGACTGGGGCCTGGAGACACTATAATTGATGTGCCTAGCACAACAGTAAGTTATATTAAGTAAATTAATATGTATAAAATTGTATAGTAATATGCTCCAATGTATATATTTATAAGGTGCAAAAAGTACTTGCCAATTAATGCAAATCTAAAATAAGATACAGTACCCCTGAAACTAATAAACTAAATCGGTGACAGAATATCATTTAACATAAACATTGAACTCATACATGTCACAGCTATATTGCATAATAGGACATAATTTACACTGTTACTATTATATCTGTATGACACAAATGCCATGAACATTTCCATCAGATGAAAAAGAGAAGAAAGCCTAAATAAGGAGTGAAATTGAGAGCTGGATGAGTTTTAGACATTATTGGGTGCTAATGGTCCTTTCCTGGGGGGCTGGGGCTGGGGGAGGAAGCAGTGCATCTGTGATGAATTATACATTTTCCTCTTGAAAAGTTACCACAGCGATCGCTTTCACGGGGTCCTCTTCCGCCCACCCCCCACCCCCCAGCACAGCGTGGGCTGCCTGTGTCCGCACTCTCCTCATCACTGAGGCAAAATAGCGGACACCCACCTAAGGGAGGAGGGGCTTGGGGTTCACAGTTCCAGTCCCGGATAAGCTGCCTCTCAGGCAGAAGTGGCATGGTGGAGCAACCAGGGCAAAGGAAAGCTGCTCGCAGCGTGGTGGACAAGAAGCCAAGAGGGAAAAGGAAGGTCCAGGAGGGACATAGGTCCCAACAGGTCACCGCCCAGTGCCCAGCCTCCAAGTCCCATAGGCGGCCCATCCGTAGCATCTGGTCCAAAAGTCCCTCCTCTAAACAAGTGAAGTGTTTGGGAGAACATTCTGGATCTAAACCACTACAGAGAGACTGGGTGTGGTGGCGTGCACCTGTAATCCCAGGGTTTGGGAGGCTGTAAATAGGAGGATCACTAGCTATGAGTCCGACCTACGTAGTGAGACCCTGTAGGCCTTGTACTAAATACAAAAAACCTGTAGGCCTTGTACTAAATACAAAAAAGAATATTAAAAAAAAAAAAAAACACTACAAAAGGGAACACTGGGACAGTTTGGAAACAGTTGTTTGATACTTTTAGCAATGTAAAAGGTACAGTACTCAGAGTACAGTTAGTTGGGAAATCTGACAGCATTTTCAATAAAAGAACTAAAAAGAAATGATTCCCCCCAAAACAGAAAAGAAACTTTCAAAACAGTTTCTACACCTTTTTGACTGGATAAATTGGTAATGCACACAAAATGCTTCCAAAGTACCTCTTTATTAAAAAGAAAAAACAAATGAGTATGTTTTCTACAAATTGTAAAATACTGAAAATATTTAATATTTTCCCAAGTCTGCTAAGATAAAAAGACAAATTTAAAAAAGAAATCTTTTTTTCCATTAAACTTCTCAGGTAACTCGTAGCATATAAAGAATAACTTTCTTCAACACTTTTCTATGTGTAGCTATGACATAGAAGTTCTAGTTCTCTATGAAGTTATCTGTTTTAAAAATCAAGATAAAAATTCCATCATTTTGCAACAACACCGACTTCTTCTTTTGTGCTTTAAATTCGACAGTTGTGGTCAATCAGTATTGCTTAGGTTTTTCAACTCAGCAGGGAGAAGACCCTAATTAAAGACAAGACATACAATTTATTTTATCTTTCAGAAGAAAGAAAGCACTTGTCAGTATTCCTTAAAAAGTACAATTGCCTTCTTTGTCATTTTATTGTAAGGTCTGAGGTGCTATTTCTAAACAGCACAGCTTAAATGAAACCATAAAAGTAAAGAAAGTGCTCTGGAGGGTGTATCCATTTTGACACAAGTACAGGGAACTGTACACTTTTGATGACATTAATTCAATAAAGTATATTCATTTGAGTTTCTCAATAAACCCCTCAAAAGAGGAGCCTTTCATGTTGATTTAGGCGTGTGTTAAAATAAAGCTTTCTTTTCTGAAATTAGATTATGGGGTAAGCCAAGCCAGATTATCTCTACAGATGATATAAGCTGTAATTATTTTTGAGGCTTCAATCACTGTTTTGGAATTGATACCTAGGTCTTTCTTCTTCCCCATTCTTTGTGAGCTTTTTAATGTGATATTTTTGGGGGAGACACGTTAGGTAGGAAATATTAGCTTTTGAAAGATAAAGGTGTAATTATCATTAGAAAAGAAAGCCCATTAAAAGGAAAGCCTCAAATAGAAAGGTTTTCTAGATTATTTTACTATGCATCCTCTTTATAAGAGTGGAAAAAGAAAGAAGTTCCTATAATATCTGTAAGATTACCCTCGCATTAGCCTGCTTAGGGGAAATAAAGGGCTGAGATGAGGGGCGCTCAAAGGCTGCATGGATCTACTCTAGTGCTGAGTAATTAGCTTTACACTGATAACCTCTTTCTTGGCCTATGAAAAGCAAATGGTGCCTACATTCTGGGGACTCAGTCTCTATCCTCCTCTCACCCCAGAAAAACCAGGGAAGTTGGTTTTTCATCACTTGTATGTGATGAAACGTTCATTTATCAACCATATAGGTGACTATGCAGTTACTTAGCAACCCCTTAGCATTCATACTGAGTGCCATTATGTTTCCATATGCCTGATCCTGGGCTGGGCACTTGGCATCCTTCTGATACTATTAATAATTTTTGAAATATAATTAATTAAATAAATTTCTAAAAAGTGCTGCAGTAAGGGAATCCTGAATGTTACTCAGGTTTAAGGGATACGATAGCTTGTAGGGCCTGGGAGATGGCTCAGTAGAATAAGTGCCTGCCCGGCAGAATAGATTGTAACCTATATTCTGTCTTTGGAAATAATAGCCAATTACCTAAAAGGAGGTCCTTGAAGGACCAACAATATCAAATATATTTGGTGTAAACTGTTCAGTTTTTATTCACATTAAGATATGCAGCGTTGTTTGTTATTGTTTTGTGTGTGTATGTGTTTGTATTTAGTACAGGGTCTCACTACACAGGTAGGACTTGTAGTGATCCTCCTGTTTTCAGTCTCCCAAATGCTGGGATTACAGGCTTATCCCACCAAACCCAGTCTCAATCACTGTCTCAGGGCACCCGGGGGGTGGGGCAGGCACAGTGTTACTGTTTTTAAGAGATGGAATCTTACTACGTTGCCCAGGTTGGCCCCAAACTTCTGAGCTCAAATGATCCTCCTGCCTCAGCCACCACCCAAGCTCCTAAAGCCTCAGTTTAAAACTGAACGGAAGCCAAAAACCATCCAAAGCCCCAGATGCATCATTTCAGCATAGGTGCTAGTCAAGGTTTTAAATCAATTTCGAGCCTCCATAGATTCCCATGCCTTAATTCACAACTAAGAACCCAAGGCTCAAAATATCCCTTAAAATTTCACAAAAGTCAGGAAGGGGAGCCTGTCATGTAAGTCTCTCCAGCTGCAAAGTTATTCAGCGGCTAAGATCCTGAGGAGCAGGGCTGGGAGTATGGTTCAGGGGCAGAGCAGTTGTCTAGCACGGAGGAAGGCCTGGTTCAGTCCCTAGCAATGCCTCCTTAATCTTGGAGAACAAATAATTAGTTAATCTTGAAAACTACAGAAATGCTCTCCCAACTCCTTCTCACGTTGTGTGGCTCAGTGACATCAAGGCAGGCTCTAGTTTGTGGTGGCAGCAGAGGGCGCTTTATCTATGCCCAGGAGTAGCGACCATTTCCTTTGCTCTGGGCCACCTGGGAGGTCTCCCCGGGAGAGTAAAAGGTGAAAGCATGCTTCCCACATCCAGTCCACCCACTCCAGCTACTCTGATTTATTCAGGGGTGAGTCAAATAGATGTTGTTAGTACAAAGCAAGAGCAGCAGAGTTAAATGGTTAGAAGTGTGGCCTGAGGAGCCAGACACCAGCCAGGGTGAGAACATCAGCGCCTCTGCTTACGAGCTGTGCGGCCCTGGGCCCACTTGCCAATTATGCCAAGTTTCAGATCTCTTACCTGTGAAATGGGGTGATACCCACCTCATGAAGTCTTTCTGGGGGAGGAAGGGCTAATTATAGAGTGCTTAGAAGAGTGTTTAGCCAGACAGTAGGGTGCCAGGTAAGTACTTTATTAAAAAAAAAAAAAAAAAAAAAAAGCAAAACATGAAGCAACAGAAACTAAGGAAAAAGTAATTCTTGAGGTTTGTAAAGTGTGTATGTTGCATATTTTCACTCTAAGAGGTTTAGAATCTTGATTGTAAAGTACACCAGGCTAGGAAGCCTTGAGACTAAGCTGAGTTTTGGAAAATCTTTAGTGTATCGATGGGAGATCTCGCCAACTATGATGGCCCAACCACTGCTCCAAAATAGCCTAATATAAAGCCTGGCACCCAGAGCCAAACTGAGCCCACACCAAGAAGCAGAATTCTGCCCCAGAGAAAAGAAACTAGTCATTTCCCTAAAGATTTTTTTTTCCTCTCATGGTGTTCATGTAGAATAGTGATCTAAGCCCTGTCCCCAACCTTAGCTATCTGATTTTAAAACTTTACAGCTGATTCTACCTAGTTCTGAAATCACTGAGCTCCAGGAATAATAGGAGGTCGGGGGTTCTGTCAGTTTATGCAATCAACATACTGTTAGACACCTTTGAACATCTGTTCCATGCAAGGCACTGTGACAATGCTTTGGTCCTGAATTAAAAAAAAAAAAAAAAAAAAAAAAAAAAACAGATGTAACATAAGCACAATTTATATCAGTTATTATTTATATTGATCATGTCCTTTCCAACTCATGCAAGTTCAAAGGCTTCAGTTAATACAAAGGCTTTCCAGAAATGCTCTCTGGTGACTGTAACACCATCTTATGAGAAGGAGAAGCTAAACTGTACAGCTAGTTTCTAAAGGTGAATTTATATGGTTACATTTTAATACGTGACATTTTACATGGTAGACCTCTGGCCAGTGTCATCAAGGCCAAAGTTTCTCTTCCTGGCCGCGACGTCACTATGTGACTCTGCATCGGATTTGTCCGTGTTGCCACCCAAGCTCATTGTTACACCTTCCATTCCCTCTGAGGTGCTCCCGTTGGACTGGAGAATGGAGGCATCTGGTTCTTTAGGACGCTTCCACTGTGGTCTGGTGACGATCCAAAGAATGAGGGCCCCAAACAACATGATCAGAAGACCAAGAGTATTGGTGAAAATACCTTCAGGTGAGAATGAACTGTATGGAGGACTTGTCCTAAGGAAAAAGAGAAGTGCGTCCAATTACAAATAGGCCAGCAGTATTGAACTCATCTATTTAAAAGGCACATGGATGCAGCTTGAATGCAAATTCCTTTAAAGCTTGATGCTAAGAATAAATTCACGTTATATAATAATTCACACACTGCAATATTATTATTAAAAGTCCTAAGTATAAAAATAATACAGCACTTGGAACACCTGTGTTACTTAAAACTTGGGGAAGGGCCGGCCAGATAGCTCAGTGGACTAAAGCTCCTGCTTGGGCTGAGCGCAGCGGCGAGGGTTTGATTCCAGGCTGTGCCAGCCCCATCCTTGGGCACGCACTAAGAGGGCAATTGAGACTGGGCATGGTGGCACGCGCCCATAAGCCCAGTGCTTAGGAGGCTGAAAACAGGAGGATCACTACAAGTTCAATCCACATAGTGAGACCCTGTACTAAATACAGAAACAAATCAACAAACAAAACTTGGGGAAAAAAGAAACAAAAATATATGTGTACTATAATTATAAATAATGTAAAAACATGCAGGGCTGGGGATCTAGCTTGGCAGCACAGGGCCTGCCTGGCAAGTGCAAGGTCCTGAGTTCTATTCCCAGTATAACAACAACAAAAACCCTCAAAACAAAATAAACCATGCATACCAAAGACCAAGGGGGTAATGTCTAGTTTTTTTTTTTTTTTTTTTTTTTTTTTTTTGTGAGAGTAGTGCTGCTAAATTTTTAGTAATGTCATATTAATGTATAATTAAGTATTTTAAAAATAACTATGTGAAGGCTTAATTTTTTTAGTATTGTTATGTTTCAATGGCATTTTCCTAGTGAATAAGTCTGAACATTTTATAGCTAAAATTTGTGATTAGGAAGGTCATGCAACTTACTGGGAGGAGAACAACTTCTCCGTAATTCCCATAAGGATCGTCACAATCGCTGTTCCGAAAAGGAGAAGTCCAGAATAAACATGTATGGGCATGACAACTGCTCGGAGAGAAAGTGGAGCCCAAGGGAGCAGGAAGATGCAGAATCCTAGGACAAGCTGAACACCAAAGAGAGCAAAGGTTAGCACTTTGTTTAAGTTACTTTTAACTTACTACTATAAAAGCAAATGGGAACCTCTTTCATAGAATGAAGGAGCATAAAATGAAAAAAATAAGCTTCCCTACTCCGGTTCCCTGCCCAGGGTAACCCTGTGACAGTCACCTACTTATAGACCCCTCCAGAAGATGCCTATTCCTGTACAAGCATATTGTATGTGATTCTCTCTCTCTCTCTCTTAAAATATATAAGTGGGCCGGGCGTGGTGGCGCATGCCTGTAATCCCAGCACTCGGGAGGCTGAGGCAGGAGGATTGTTGTGAGTTCGAGACCAGCCTGAGCTACAAAGTGAGCTTAAGGCCAGCCTGAACTGCATAGTGAGACCCTGTCTCAAAAAAGACAAAAAAAAAATAAAATAAAATATATAAGTGGGATCATATTATGCATATTATTCTATACCTTTTTTTCCCTTAATTAATGGTAGATCTTTTCATTTATTTATTTATTTATTTATTTATTATTTTTTGGCAGAACTGGGGATTGAACTCAGGCCCTTGTGCTTGCCAGGGAAGTGCTTATTCCACTGAGCTATCTTCCCAGCCCTAGATATTTATATTTCAACACGTTTAGCTAGTTTATTATTTTCAATCACTAATATTGTATTTTAAATACACAACAATTTGTTCAGTTTTATTTTTGAACATTTCTGTTTTCACCTCTTTTTTCTTTCTAACATTAACAGGGCCATAGCACTTGTTTTTATCAATTTCCTAAGGTTGCCAAATAGAGAAGTACAAGATTTTTTTAAATCACTAAAACCCAACACATTAAGATGCATAATTCAATCAGATCAGTGCCAAACAGCTATGTGGAAAGATGACAATTTTGTCTCACAAAGGAAAAATGAATTCTGCAGCAAAGTTACCTCCGTTTCCTCAATGATTAAATCTCTAGAGGGATATCAAATAAAGTCAGTTACACATCCACAGTTCTGTGCTGTTGCCATTATCCCCAGGCCAATAATATTCTCTTCAAGAAACTTAAGATGATTTAGCAGCTCCTGGATTCCTGAGTCTCAAGAGATATTTTTTTCTAACTGCTGACTTTTGGCCCTCCAAGTTTAAAACAACTTAGGGGAAAAATAAGCTAGAGTAGGGGGAAGAATGGGGATAAAAGCCCTGAAATCATTGTTCATCTTCCCTGACTGAGATCCATATCCTAAGGGATAGGATGGGAAGATCCAAAGCCCAAGCACTGGTAATGAACAGAAAGCAATAAAAAATGCCTTTGGCAGGCTGGTGTGCATATCTTATTGTCCACCTAATGCCTGAATGTTTTAGTGGTTCAGAGGCTTCCCCTTTGTGGTTCAACATCTTCCTAATTCTCCTTCCGTGATTCTGTTAGTATTGATGGGCACACTTCCTGGCAGCCATGCTGTGCCTTCTATTCAAAATGTGGTTCAGTTGGGAACCTAACACCAGTATGTTTCTATGACAGAGGATCATATGGCTTTTCTGTGACTTACCCATAGGAATATATATATTTCTTTCTTTCTTTCTTTTTTTTTATTTTTGGTAGAACCGGGAATTGAACTCAGGCCCTTGCGCTTGTCAGGGAAGTGCTTATTCTACTGAGCCATCTCCCCAGCCCCTATATTTCTTATATTTGTGTTTCCTTACCACTTTTATTCCTAAGATCTCTAATGTTTTCTTTCATTTTCTTACTGATTTATCATATGTGCCTTATAAGCCTGATGGGCTTAATGATTTAAGTAGATTGGAAACCAGAAATTTGCACACAGAACCCTCTAGCAATTTAAATCTTACTTGCACCAGTAAAGAAATTGTTAAGCAAAAGAAAATTTCCTTTAAGTGGAGGCTACTGAGGACTGAACCTGGGGCCTCCTGTACACCAAGGAAGCCCTCTGATTTTGGGTTACATTCAGTCTTATTGTATTTTGGATTTGTGACAGGGTCTCACTAAACTGCCCATGCTGGCATTGCAGGCCTGGGGATAAAACCCCTGACCCTGTATCTGCTTCCAGGTACTTTAATCTGCTGAGCTCTTTGGCTCATCCTCTAAAATAAGTTTTTTGTTTGTTTGGGTTTTTTTTTTTTTTTTTTGGTGGTACCAGGGATTGAACTAAGACCCGGAGCTTGCCAGGCAAGCACTTATTTCACTGAGCTATCTCCCCAGCCCAAGAAATATTTTTTAAAAAGGGAAAACACACTCTGTACTTACCCTATCTACCAAACACTCAACTGCCTATTTTCTCCTGTGAGCTCCACAAGAGTACAGAGCATGTCTCTGAGCTCACATTTATCTTGTGGAACAGTGTATCTCCCATGCTTAGCAAGGTATCTGGCATGCATGTATTCAACTCTGCTGAATACATGAGTGGGTTTGTGCATAAGATTCCACTGACAGAGGATGCATGTTCTCAATCATAAAAGTACATATGAGCCAGAGTAGACATGACAAGGTAATCCTCAGATCACTACAGGGCTTACCACAAGGTTTACAGCTCAGGTGACAATAACTAACTTGTACTGCGGTGTGTACTAATCCTTGAGTTGAACCTTTTGTGCATTATTTGAATTTGATTTTTAAGGTTTTGTAAAGGGCATAAACCTTCTTTACAGGTGAGCAAAAGTAAATCCAGAGAAGTCTTAAATAACCTGTGCAAGATCACCTGGTACCAAGTGGGTAAATCTGACTCAAACTAAGATCTCCCTGATTGCAAATCCAATGTTCTTAAAAAAAACTTCCTATTTTCCAGATCTGAGCACAGAGTCGAGGAGCCAGCATTCCTCCTAATGAACAAGAGCCAAGAAGTTACAAAACCATTTCTGAGCAGTCCAGTGAGGCAAAAGGAAACAACACAAGATAAGAATACAGATATTTCCAGTAAGGGACGTAGTTCAGTGACACAGCACCAGCCTGGCAAGCACAAAGTCCTGAGTTTTGATTCCTGGTTCCAAAAAATAAAAGAATCCAGATATTTCAGAAAGCACAGATAATCCTGAGACAATTGGGTATATTTCAAAATAGAATTGATGGACACAATTGGCTATATTAACAAAGTAAAAAAAAAGAAAGAAAAACGATATCCATCCCAACAGACACAGAAAAAGCATCCAATAAAGTTACACACCCATTTGTGAATGAAAAAGGAAAAGAAAACCTGTTTACAGAGACAGGGAGAAATGTGAAGCATCTGTATTAAATAGTAAAATATTAGAAATGTTAAAAGAATTAGGGATTTTTATTTCTCCTCCTCCTCCTCTTCTTCCTTTTCTTCTCCGTCCTCCTCCTTCCCCTCTCCCACGTCCCCCTCTTAGGTAAGGATTCTACTAATGAGCTACACTCCCAGCCCCTGAATTTCTTACCCCTATGTATGTCTAACTACTTCAGTACTTCTATACGGCCCAACTCCTCCTGCCCTGACTGGAATGCAGAGGAAAAATAGATGGCAAAACTACCTCAATAAATGGTTCTGGGAAAACAACTTATCCCTCTGGAGAAAAAATGAAGCTGAACTACAAATTATGTCATGAACTAAAGTAAATTCCAGACGAATGAAACACTTAAATATTAAAGATAAAACTAATGTTCTTAATAAAAAGCATAAAAGATTGCTTGGACCTTAGGGCAGGGAAGGGTTTCATTAAAAAGTCATCAAAATAAATCAAAACTAAAAAGGAAGATACCTTAGAGAAAAATATGATCAATAAAACTGAGAATTTCTACTTATCAACAAACACTAACAAAGTGAGAAAGTACAAGATTCAAATTGGAAGATAATACTAACATAAATGAAAAGGCCCTCGATATTTAATTCCTACAAACATTAAGGAAAAACATGTGCTTTTTTTAAAAAAAAATGGGTAAAAGACACAAATATGTTTTTCTTACAAGAGAAAGTCAGCTGGACATGGTGGTGCATGCCTGCAACTCCACCACTCAGAAGGCTGAGGCAGGCAGATCACTCTGAGCTCAAGGCCAGGCCAGGAAGCACAGAGCAGAGGAGATGTAGGGGGAGTTATGCCCTTGGGAGTCACCCCCAGTGAGGCACCTTCAGACAAGGCCCCCTCTCCTGTAGCAAGTTAGCTGCAGGACCCCAGGGATCCCTCTTCCAAAGGTCCTATCAACGAACATGTGGGGCCTTTGGGAGCAATCTTGATATAAAGAACAAAGTACTCGGTACATTTATAAAGAGAATCAGAGAATGAGGAAGGATAAAAACAAAACAAAACAAAGCACAACCTGAGTCACCACAGTGGTATACACAAAAGGGTAGCCTGGTAGGTGGGGCTTTTCTGTCTTTTAAATTCCTTTACGTTGGAACCATGGGAGTTCAGTTTATTATGAGGACTCAGAACTCTTATACACACAATAGTTTGCTTTTTTAATGCCCCAGAGGCTAAATCGCACAAAGACTTCTGCCCATTGAGGAGGGCTGAGACCTTTTAGCTGTTCTGGGTCATGCTATTTTACTGTTTGCCTCCTGTTTTGTTTTGTTGATTGAAGCAACTCAGACACTGGCTTCCCTTGGCAGGCAAACCCTGATTTTACACATGGTGCCTAACCCAGACCCACTAAGGGACACGGACCTAATCTCGACAATCTCTCCCATGCTCTTCACACTCCCCGGCTGCTTTGTTTCTCGAGCTGGGCTGGCAAAGAACAAAACTAGACTTTGTGACTGAAGGGAACAGCAGTGAGGTTGTCAGTGGCTCCAGGGACCTGGGCGTCCTTTCTCCACCCACAAGCGACAGCCCCAAGAACCACTGTTTGTGTTTCACTCAGAAGATGAAAGTGCTTTGCCTTTTTGCTTTTACTTGAATCTGTGAATTTCACCAAAAAATACTATCTCTGTCAAAGCCTATTTCTGTGGTTCTGATATTTCTGCAGCTAATGCTATGGGAACAGAAATCTGAAAGGAAGGAAGGAGTTTCATTCCTATCAAAACTGAAGAAAGCAAACTTAGAAGTGGTTTCCTCCCCTCAGGAAAAGCAATGTTATTTAATTTCTACCTGAGCACACCTTCGGGACCTGTCCCTTTTATGAAGAGGCAATACAGCCAACCTATAGCCTTTATGTGACAACTAAACACTGTCTCCTGGTCCCGGATGCAGGTCCAGAAGTTGCCCAGCATAACATGAATATATCACCCTCAAGGAAGGGATGCTGTTTGCTTATTTAGGGACAAAACAAGACAAAAATATATTATATGAGAGAGAGAGAGAGAGAGAGAGAGAGAGAGAGATTTGCTTATTTTTAAGAGTACAAAGGCAAATAAAACAAGTTCTATTTAAAAATTTCCCCAACCAATCTCACCCTCTATTGTAGCAATTTTGTCCCTACCTTCCTTTTTCCTTCCCTTCCTCATTCTTTCCTTCCTTTCCTCATTCTTTCCATTTCTTTCTTTCTTTCTTCTCTTTCTTTCTTTCTTTCTTTCTTTCTTTCTTTCTTTCTTTCTTTCTTTCTTTCTTTCTTTCTTTCTTTTTCTTTCTTTTCTTTCTTTCTTTCTCTTTCTTTCCTTCCTCTCTCTCTCTCTCTGCCTCTCTCTTTCTTTCCTCTTCCCTTCCCTTCCCCTCCTCCTCTCCCCTCTCCTTCTCTTTCTCCCCTCTTTGTCTCTGTCTGTTTCTTTTTGGTACTAGGAATTGAAGGCCAGGGGAAATCTACCACTGAGTTATGTCTCCAGCCCTTTGTTTCTTTTTTATGCATTTAGTACAGGGTCTACAGGGTCTCACTATGTAGACTGGACTTGTAGTAATTTTCCTGTGTTCAGCCTCCCAAGCGCTGGGAATACAGGCGCATGCCACCAAGCCCAGTCTCAATCCCTGTCTCAGCCTGTACCGGGGGCGGGGCTGGCACAGCACGTGGGGTATCAAAACCTGGCTGTTGTGTTCCGCATAAGCAGACGTGTTAGTTAAAATTGACAATCTTGCTAAATTGCCAAGATTGACCTCCCACTTGCTTCCTGCATTAGTCTCTTGGAGTGCTGGGATTACGGATGTGTTCTGATGGGCTGGCCTGGTATTTTTATACTGTCACAGGTTTCTCCTTCAGTCAATAGTTGTGGCCACATTCTATGTAATAACTGTGTAACACCTAAAAACTATGGATTTGCCACAAATAATATAATTCTTCTCGCACTGACATAGTTGCTGCCTGTTTCCAGTTTGTACAATGTCTCACTGGATCAATAGGTCAAAGGGTAAGTATTAAAATAAATGTGGGATTGCCGGATCAAACGATAAATATATTAAAACAAATCACTGGATATTAGGACATTTCTTCCCCCGTACTTGGTTACTTGGTCTGAGCACCTGATATCAGGCCAGCAGTGAACATTACTGTGATATCTGTCAATCTTATAAGAGAAAAACCACTGCTCTACAGCTGTTTTAATATAGATTTACTTTAGTGGCCTTTGGATTTCTTCCAAAAGAAGAAATGGCATCCTTTGCTTCATTTTATACAGAATAGTAGTCTTGCTGTGTAGCCCAGGCTGGCCTCAGATTCACAGCAATCCTCCTGCCTCAGCCTCCTAGTACCAGTGTCACAGGCAGGCGCCACCACATCCAGCTCATTATACATTATATATCTCTTAATTTTCTTTTTCTCCTTTCATCAGCTTTGATTTTTATATTTAGTCCTATAATCACAGATTCTCATATTATTTATACAGATTTTCCCCATTACCTTACACATGAGCCAAAATCTCTACTACAAAGCTGAATGACAATGGTAGCAAGCATCAATGTTTTGTCTGTGTTTTTTTTTTTAATTTATTTATTTGTATTTTAACTTGAAGAGTGAAAATTAGAAGCAAAAACAAAAAGAAAAAATGACATAAACAGGGTAACATACAATGGTTTTCAAAACATGGATAGCTAATTTTATATATATATATATTTTTTTTTTCTTTTAAATAAAACATTCCAACACAGATCAGCAGTCCACAATAGAAGTGAGTTATTCAGAGAAGTTGTTCACTTGGGGCATTCACAGCTCAGTACATTAATATGACTTTATATACCTCCATTTTTTATACTTTTCTACTGGATGATTAAGACAGTTAAAGCAAGACCTATATAACAAAAATGTAACTTTTGTATCTGATGAGGTCAGTCAGGTACCCTCAGGGTTTATCCTGTAACCCTGTACCGTACTTTGTAGAACCTTTGTCAGTGTTAGCCTTGTGGATGAGTCACAGCCATTGCTTGACCAATTTGCTCTCTGTGGAAGCCTGAGAGAAAGTTTTCTCTCCATGTGACTCTCCTTAGGCACACTCTACCTCATCGATCGCATTCCTCTGTGGCCCCATAACTTCCTTGATCAGAAAATTTGGGACACAATTGAGTTCCATGATGTTACAGTACAGGTTCTCCTATATCCTGAGTCTTCACTGATCTTGAAAGGCTAGGGCCAAAATGTTGGCAGACCTTGCAGCCTTTCTTTTTCTCCAATTTTTGATCTGCAAACTTAGGTTTTTAATCCTCCAGAAGAGAAGTTTATTATTACCCTGCAATATATGCAGTTCACTCTACCCAAACCAGTAGTCTAAATATCAGATATCATAGGCATACCATGGAACATGTATTTTCCATCAAGTATTGAGATATACTACACTCTAAGTCTGTGCAGAATATGAAGAAGAAAAAGAAATAAAAAATAGGAATGAACACTTACATATATTTACATAGATATTTAGAAATCCATCCATATTCAGCATAGTAGCATTGTAGCATGACTGTCTTGTGACATTTTTTTGTCTTACTTTTCATTTACTACCCTTTAAAAAAAGGGCAGTATAGTAATAGCTGGTATGTCATGACAAGAAGTACATATTTAGAAGACCAGAATGGCAGGCCTTTGGAGTGTGACCCTTCTATTATACTTTGTTAAATTCAGTGCAGTTGCTTGGTTCACAGGTATCAGCTATATAGTTATTCAGGGTGAGAATCCTACCACTTAATTGCCAGTTTCAAAAATCTCCTGATGTTTCTCAAGATCATTGTCTTACCCATCTAGTGTGTATAAGTGAATGTTTCTCGGCATTTCTCCTTGCCCTCTCCTCATTGTTTGCCTGTGTTTTAATGAAAAGAACCAACCTTTTTTTTTTTTTTTTTTTTTTTTTGTCTTTTTGAGACAGGGTCTCACCACGTCGTTCAGGCTGGCCTTAAGCTCACTTTGTAGTTCAGGCTGGTCTTGAACTCACAATAATCCTTCTGCCTCAGCCTCCCCAGTGCTGGGATTACAGGCCTGCACCACCACGCCTGGCTGACCTGACCTATTTTTGGCTTAATATAATATTTGCTTTTGGGTGTTGATAAAGATGCTTATAATCAGAGCCAACATCTGCAACTGTATAAATGTGTGACCACACCTAGTCGGAGTTTGCGCTCTTCTAGGGGAGGTCTATTTTTTGTTTTTGGTGCTGAGGACTGAACCTAGGGCTTCCAGTTTGCTAGGCAAGCATTTTACTGCTGAGCCAAATCCCCAGAGCCAAGAACTGCTCTCTCCTAGTAGAAAGATATAGTTTAAAGTACTTGCTCCTTAAGGGCAAATATATTAAGCCATCCAGACAAGATGCCTTCTTTTTTCTTTTTTATGCTAGGCACATTAATGATTATATTTCTCATTGTGAATGTTATACATTTTGGTTTTACTTAATTAAGCTTGCCATGGCTTATTTTATTTTTAAAGGGCTAGCTTTTATTTCACTTATATTTTCTTCTTTTTGTATGTATTTTGTACAGGGTCTCATTATGCAGCTCAAACTCACAGTGATCCTCCTGTTTTCAGCCTCCCCAGCACTGGGATTACAGGTGTGTACCACCACACCTGAGCCCAGTGGCTGGTTCAGTGCACCTGAGGGCAGGGCCAGCACAGTAGGCTCCATCCCAGAACTTGTCTAAGCAGGTGCTTAGTCTGCTGGGCTATCTCAGCGGCTTCTCTTTTTAAAAAGTCATGGTAGGCCAAATCTCTCTTCTCAAGTTACTCATGCCATAATCCCTGGATGCTCTGATTATATTATGTAATGTTACAAAAGAGACTTCACAGATGTAACTAATATTACAGACCTGACAACCGAGAGAGAACTCTGAATTATCTGGGTTATTCTAATCTAATTATATGAACCTCTTTCTTGTTGGGCAGAGGGAAAAGTCACAGAGACTCCAAGCTGATAAGATGAATGCGATGCTCCATGGCTGGGTCTTCGAGGTGGCCACAGACAAGAAGCAGGGAGAAGATGCCAAGGCTTATGGTAACCTGCACCCGGCAGCCCGCAAGGAAATGGGAGGCTCAGGCCTACAACTGCAAGGCCTTAGATTCTACCAAAAACCCGCAGTAGCTTGGAAGCTCGTTCTACTCCAGATTCCCCCAGTACGAACCTTACACGAGGCCTTGGATCTAAGCCGAGAAAGCAAACCAGCAGGGACTTCTGTCTCGAAGGCCGTAAGTCTGTGTTTCCATAAGGCATTAAATTTGTGGTCATGTGTCATGGCAACAAGAGGACACTAAAATGATTATTCATGGAATTTCTTGTGTATTTTCTCACTATTTTTTAGTTTCTTAAGTGATTAGTTTCTGTATTCTAAGTTTTTTTCTTTTTACAAAGCCCCTTTACAAACTTACATTCCTCTAATTAAGAGTCATATATTTTAGAATAAGTATTCTATTTTGTGTGAATTCCTCAATATTCTTTAACTGTTCAAATTCACACATAGACCAGAGTATAGTAGGCTTTTAGTAATCCCTGATTAAAAGACATGCCTCACATAGAAAATTGCCCATTATTTATTTATTCATTCACTGTATTATTTACTTACACTTTACCATCATTGTGTAAGAAAAGGGTATGTTGAAGAAATACGAAGGGCCAGGGAGATAGCTCAGTAGAATAAGCGCTTACCTGAAAAGTGCAAGGGCCTGAGTTCAATCCCCCATTCCGAAAAATAAATAAATAAATAAATAGGTTTTTTTTTTTTTTTTTTTTTAAGAAATATGAGATGATACAGAAAGTAAAAAGAAAGCTATTTAGCTACATGCAGCCAACTCTAGGTCATCACACCCAGCATTTCTGGTACACATCTTCCCAGAGTCTGAGACTGCTGCGGTACAGCTAGCTTAGAACAGACATTTTATTCAGTCTGTTTGGAAATGTTCACTCAGAAGCACAGAGCTGGTGTACTTTTACCCAGAAAGTGGAGCCTTCTGCAGTCTATGTGATCAGACCGCAGTAAGCTAAGGATGGGGAAGGTCGGGACTTGGACAGACCTGGGCCTGAGTCGCGCCTGCCACGAGCTGGATAGCTCTGGGAAGGTCATCACACCCCATGCCCTCGGCAACTATGCAGGACTTCTCACCAAAATGAATGGGGTGTACAGGACGCTCTCTGCGTGGGGGCTGCGTCAGAGCTCTGCATCCTGATTGGATGCAGGGAGCTGAGGCGGAGCCAGGGTAACGATGTCTCCAACCAGAGTAGCGCTGAAAGAGCTGCAGAGACACAGTATCCACACAGCCACCTGCGGGTTCCAGGGGCACAGCCTTTGCCTTCCTCCTCTCTGAAGGAGAGGGCTTAGCAGCTGATGGCAGTGAAGGAATATGCCTGTCAGATGTGAACTAGAGGCTGAAAATTCCCAAACAAAAATTTACCAGGGCCAGCCAAATAGCTCAGCAGATTAAAGCACCTGCTTAGGCAGATGCAAGGCCTGGGGTTCGATCCCCAGGCCTGCCATGCTAGCCCTGCCCCAGGGTGCACTGGAATAGCAATTGAGACTGGGCGTATTGATTGAGAAGATTATGGTTGATACTAGGTCTTCTCTGTACCTCCCTCCCATCCCCTTTTCATTTCCAATCCCCACCACAATGTCTGCTATCACAACTTCAATAACTAATAGCATCCATGGAAATATTAACTTCTATTTAATAAAAATGTAATAAGTGTTAAGAGTCAAGAATTTTTTTTCAGAAGAAGAAAAATAACCACTGCCTGGTAAGAGGTTCTGTTTTTAAAGGAGGCCACAAATATTAGGACAAGGCTGAATATACACTACTAGGGAAGGGAAGTAAAACCATATCATTAACCAAGAATTTTCAATGATGTTGTTTAGATCCAAAAGACTTTCATTAACCTTTACTTTAGTGACCTGGGATAGCTACCTGCTCATTGCACTCTACAAAAACAGGTTTAAATAAAGTGCTCTCAGGGTATATGCCTTAGAAAGAAAAGGGCAGATAATGGGAAAATAATCACTGTGCCTTTGAAATCTAGCAAAACACTATAATCTCTTCACTTATAAAAGTAAACCTAGAAAAGTGGCAGAGAGTGGGAAAACAGCGTACAGCTATGGCCTATGCTAGTAGAACTTAAGTCAGATTAGCACACAGGCTCTGAAGTCTGAGCAGGTTCCGTCCAGATGTCAGGAGATGACCATTTCCTTACTTACAGATGTCAGTCTTTATTTATTTATTTATTTATTTATTTATTTATTTATTTATTTTTGCAGAAGCGGGGATTTAACTCAGGCCCTTGTGCTTGCCAGGGAAGTGTTTATTCCACTGAGCCATTACCCCAGCCCCACAGATGTCAGTCTTTTAAATCTCACGTTCAGACTCACAGACCATCCACTCAGCAGCTCCAGTGTCCACTTAGCAGAAAAGGATTGTAATGGCAGCAAACACAAAGAACGCTTAGAAACCCTTGACAGCGCCTAAATGGCTTCACTTTTTATATTGTACGAGCACGCTAAGGCATCCACCTGTAAGACATAGAGTGCGACGGTTGTCAGGCCGACCCAGCTGTGCAGACTGTACATGTTGGGTAAGTTTCGGGCTCTGCGGTTCTCAAAAACAGCCACCATGGCAATGATGGCGAGAATGGCAGCCACAGTGTTTAGCCCTGCGTGGATGGACTTCATCAGGAGCTTGCTGCATTTCCAGGTCCATGGGAGTCTGTACACGATGATGGCTGTGAAGACAGAATGTGGTTTTACAATTAAAAAAAAAAAAAAAAAAAAAAAAAAAAAAAAAAAAAAATATATATATATATATATATATATATATATACACACACACACACACAATAAGCAATATGATAGGCTGGACACCCCTGTTGTGAAACCTTTCGCCTTGGCTTCTGCTTGTCCCCACTTCCCGAGTTACTCCTGCTTCACAGCGGCTCCTTCTTAGGCTCCTTTGCTGCCCCTAAGTTTATGCCCAAAAGAAATGTGTGCCCATGTTCACCAAAAACCACATTTTAGAATATTACTGGCAGCACTATTTACAGTGGCCCAAAACTTGCCAAATGCACCATCATTGATAGAGTGATAAATTCATACCATGTAATAACAGCAAAGAGAATGAATGATTTGTAACAACTTCCCCTAACAACCCCGATACACCTATAGAAAATCATGGGGGATTTTTTGTTGTTGTTGTTTTAACCTACTTGGTACAGGGTCTCACTATGTAGCTTGGACTCATAGTGATCCTCTTGCTTTCAGCCTCCCTAGTGCTGGGATTACCGGTGTGCACCATCGTGCCCCTGGATTCAGTAGTCAGCTCAGCACACCTGGGGATGGGGCTGGTGCAGTATGTGGGGCTGGGAATCCAACCCCAGTCCCTGCACTTGCCTAAGCGGGCACTTTAATCCATTGAACTATCTTGCCAGCTTTCATGTGTTCTTTTTAAATATCAAATTTGGTATCAAAATTTTTTTTTGTATCAGGGATTGAACTCAGGACCTTGCACTTGCCAGGTAGGAGCTTAAACCAATGAACTATCTCCCCAGTCCACAGTGTCAAGCTGGACATTAACAAGAATACAGAAGGATTCAGTTGATATGAAATACAAACTCAGGCAAAACTCATCTCTGTAGCGAGAGAAGTCAGGACGTGGTGGCCTGTTTTAACCCCACTTATCTCTCACACACATGCACACGGGCACACGCACATGCATTCAGGCCCTTGCTGGGTAACAGACACCATGCTAAGTAATTCACATGTCTACGTGTAATTCTCATCTTAATCTGAGAAAGGTAAAAATTCCATTAGCCTTATACAGAGGAGAAAGCTGATGATTCATTAGTCCAACCTCAATTAGTATTTTAAATAGCATTGCTAGCCAGGCACTGTAGGGTGCACCTGTAATCCAGCTACTCAGGAGTCTGAAACAGGAAGATTACAAGTTCAAGATCAGCCTGAGCAACACAATAGAACTTGTCCCCCCATATCTGTATGTTCTTATTGCCATGATCACCATTTTATGTCAATGAACAGCTGAAGGAAGGAATCTACATACAAAAAAGAAATATTCAAGATGTGTTTGCTTAAAGATGAAATATATATATATATATATATATATATATATATATATATATATATATGTATTCCCTGTTGGTACCAGGAATTGAACACAGGACCTTGCACTTGCCGGGCAGGCGCTTAAACAGACGAGCTATCTCCTTGGCCTGAAATTGTAAATAAGCCATATAGCTTTTCTTTCCAGCCTGGATCGTATTATACCAAAAACCTTTCAATGTAAAAACTAATGTCTGATGTTAAAAGTCAGGTGTGGTCATCGTAATGTAAAGGCCTTGTAAGGCTGACCGGGGGACCCTGGGCACTTGGAATGTCGTTTCCTTGCCTGGGTACCCAAGCGTGTCCATGTTATGAAAGCATCTCACATGACCTAGTGCTTTTCTGTGTGTTATTCTAAAAAGTTTGCTTTAAAACGCTGTTGCTGAAAATGTGAAGACAATTACGTATTGAGTGCAGACTTCATTTTTGGTACCAGGAATTGAATTCAGGACCTCACACTTACTAAGCAGGCGCCGTGCTTAGTATCCCCGGCGGAAATACAGCCAGCGTAGATTTCTTACCCTCTCTGATCGCAGAATTCCCAATTTTTTATGAAGTTGAACGTTTTGTCCTTTGAGTGTCAAAACTTGATTTTTAAACTTTTTACATTTACTCAAATGTGGCTTTTTTTGTGGCTGGGGGTTTATTTTGAGACAATGTCTTGCCGAGCTGCCAAGCCTGGGTGAAAGTGCCCCCCACCCCCTGACCCGTTTCCCAACGACCAACGCCTCTCATCCTGGTTGTTTACTGGCTTTTCTTCAGCAGTGGCACAAATGGGACACATTTGATCTTCCACCGACAATTCAGATCACCAACAAAGCACTGATTATTACCCTGTTATTATAGGAGGAAGCCCTTGGAAATTTCTGAAGCGGGAAAGGTGCTTACCTTGAACTCAGACCCTGACTATGGTTTTAAAGGCCCTGGGGTTTTTTTTTATCTCTTTTAGTCTCTTGTCACCCTAAGGCGCCTACCTCCAACATGTCCCTGCATCATCCTACCTTATGCTTGATTCCCACCTGTTCTAAGTCCTAGCTTATAATATTTTTGACATAATTGCTTATGTTGCCCCAGACCTTAACATCTGTTAAATCTGGGTAGAGAGAACACGGAAATCCATATGATTTTCTGTATGGCTGAAAGAGTTCACCATATTTTTTTCACTAATGTTTTAAAGTTAAAACAATATTTTAGCTAGGCATAGTGGCATATGCCTATAATCCCAGCATTCAGGAGGCTGAGGCAGGAGGATCACTACCAGTTCGAGGCAGCCTGAACTGCACAGTGAGGCCCAGTTTCAAAAACAGACAAACCCCAAAACACAACAAACAAGCAGAAAATAACATTTTTGTAAGCCTGCAAATCCAGTGCCAATTAGCCTCAGCTTCTCCACAGGCAGCAGGAGAAACAAGGGCCTGCATCTAGACGAGATGGGGCGCCTTCAGGGTGTAGGCCTGACAAGACATCCTTGTCTACGGATGCAGGTCGTAGACAAGGGCCTGCATCCAAATGAGGCACAATCACTCCTAGCGTCCATCTTGGCCACGCAGCCAACTATGCTTCCACTTGCCAGGGAAGCACTTATTCTACTGAGCCATCTCTCCAGCCCCAACTATGCTTCCAGACGCTCACAGGCAAGGGAAAGCCCACTGTAAAATACTGCATTTGTTTCAGCTATTTACATGCTTTCAAACATGCATAAATAACCAAACTATGGGGAGTTTCGAGAGAAAAAAAAAGCAAACTTAGCAAATCAGACTTCTTAAACAAGAAATTATTCTCAACAATTATACAAACTGCTCGGAGAGTGGAATTTCAGTATTTCCTGCTCTCTGGCTTGGCACGTACCTAGACTCCATTCCTGAGGCTCAGTGGGAAGGAAGGAGAAGTGCTCCTGAGCCCCTAAGGGGGGAGATGGCATGAAACAGCTACTTGTGAGTCAAACAAGAGCTTTCTGTTGGAGGCTGTAATGGGCAGGACCATTTTGCAGCAGAAAACGAGGGGGGACATGAACACATTCATGTGAGAAAGGCATTTCAGTCCTAGTCAGTGGTGGTGGAGTGTGTTAGCATACAGAACTGATGAAGGAAGAAGTGAGTGCCTGTGTGTGACCGTCCACTGGACCCTAAAGAAGAAAACATAGTAAACTGAATTTGAATTTTTTAAATTTATTTTTGTTTTAGTACAAGGTCTGTAGGGCCTCATTACACAGATCGAACTCGTAATGATTCTCCTGTTTTCAGCCTCCCAAGAGCTGGGATTACAGATGTGCACCACCACACCCAGTGTAAATCTCCATCTCAGCACATCCTGGGGGCAGGGCTGGCACAGCACACCAGAGCACCCTGGAGATTGGACCCCTGTCCCTGCATCTGCCTAATCAGACGCTTTAATCCGCAGAGCTATCTGGCTGGCCCTGAATTTGAATTTAATTATTAGAAAATTTCTTTACTCTAAACCACATAGTCAGAACTCAAAAATATAAGGAAAAATATATTTTCATACATGTAATCTCTTATTTGAAACTAGCTTTTCATCTACATGCCAGTACACAAATATTTTATGCCATTATAAAATTTGGCTTACAGCAAACAATGCAAAGCTAGAATCTACCAAGGTAGGAGCAAGTGAGGGAGGAGAGAGCTGCCTCTGGACCTGGAGACTCATTTTGACTGTAGCTCTTCTGGGTTTAAATCTTGCAGTCCACAGGACAGAATGTATCTCTTTTGTTCCTCATCATAATCCAGTAGTTAGCACACAGCCAGGCACACAGTGGGAATTTAGAAAATATGTGTGAAAAATTAAATCTTTATAAAGTACAGCAATCCATTCAATATTTCTAGCAAATGAGCAGATCTCATAATTTTTTCTAATTCATTTTTAAATAATAAAGTATAGTTGGAGAAATTGTACATATTTAAGGAATATACCATGAGGTTTTGACATATGTATACATTGTGAAATGGTTATGTCAAGCTATTTAACATATCCGTCACCTCACAGGCTTAGCAATTTTTGTTGTGACAGTTCCTCTTTTAAAATGTACAAATCAAGCCGGGCATGGTGGCGCATGCCTGTAATCCCAGCACTCGGGAGGCTGAGGCAGGAGGATTGTTGTGAGTTCGAGACCAGCCTGAGCCACAAAGTGAGCTTAAGGCCAGCCTGAACTGCATAGTGAGACCCTGTCTCAAAAAGACAAAAAAAAAAAAATAAATAAATAAAATAAAATAAAATGTACAAATCGGGGGATCCACGCTGGAGGGGTGCAGATAACACCTCCACCATGCACTTTCCACTATCAATAATTTAACTTCTCCATGCCCCCTTCCCGGCCTTTTTTTTTTTTTTTTTTTACTTCCTTTCTCTCTGCTTTTTTGAAAAAGTAAATAAATAAATAAAGGGAAAGTGAAAGATCCTCGGTCTGGGAGTTTGGGGCCAAAGTCTCCCTTGATGTTTACTTTGACGAGTAGAGTTCCACCAAGCGACAAGAGCGATGACATCCTTTTCCTTACCATGGTTATTTCACACTTTGGTTGCACGAAGGCCGCCTCCATGGAAGAAGCCCGTGTCTGAGGCCCAGGCACGCGCCTACCCGGGTGCGGACTCCCGGGGCTCTGCAGAGGGCGACCGGGCCCGGGGGGCCCTCGGGGCCTGACCTCAGCAGCGCTGGCTGACGCATTCGAGCATGCGATGGAGGAGCTGCTGGGCGCAGACCAGAAAGCCGGGCCCCACGAGGAGAAGGCGAGGGACGCGGACTTGTACAGCTCCAGGGTGATGCTGCGCAGCCAGGTGCCCTTGGAGCCGCCGCTGCTCTCGTACAAAAATTACCTGGACGCTGCCATCACGTCCATGCGGGTCCGGCGCCACCCGACCTGCCCGCCGTGGAGAGCAGAGCGTGTGCGGCAGCATCAGCGAGTGGGTCACCGCCGCGGTGACCTGTCCGGCGGGACGGTCGCAGTCCTGGAAAAGGTCCCCGTGTCCAAGGCCAGCTGAAGCAGTACTTCTACGAGACGAAGTGCAGTCCCACGGGCTACACCAAGGAGGGGCGCAGAGGCATAGCCAAGAACCCGCAGGGCCGAACTACCCAGTCCTGTGTGGGGGCCCTCACCGTGGACAGCAAAAAGAGAATTGGCTGGCACTTTGTGAGGATAAACACCTCCTGTGTACATACGCTGACCGTTAAGAGGGGAAGATAGTGGCTTTATGTTGTATAGATTATATTGAGACAAAATTTATCTATTTGTATATATACATAACAGGGTAAATTATTCAGTTAAGAAAAAAATAATTTTATGAACTGCATATATAAATGAAGTTTATACAGTACAATGGTTCTACAATCTATTTATTGGACATATCCATGACCAGAAGGAAAACAGTCATTTGCGCACAGCTTTAAACAAAAATCTGCATTTCATTCCCCGATAATGTTGTGGTTTGTTGCCATTGCCAAGAATCAAAAACATAAAAAGTTTTTAAAAATACTAATAAATTGCATGCTGCTTTGATTGAGATAATAAACTGTCCTCTTTCAGAAAACAGACAAAAAACAAGCAAAAACAAAAACAAAAAATTTGAACCAAAACATTCCGTTTACATTTTAGACAGTAAGTATCTCCGTTCTCTTGTTAGCACTCTTGTCTGTCTTACTGCTTTTAACCTCTAATAGCAATGGAATTAAAACAATGTCAAGGTGCAAAAATAAATAAATAAACAAATCAAGAACTCACCATGAACCGTACTGCTGGCCCACATACTAGCAAATACTGTGAGACTAAGTAGTCCTTTAAAATAAGTAAATAGTATTCTGCACGTGGGTCTACTTAACAGCTTTAAGTGAGCTTTAAAATAAGCTATTGAGCTTGCAATAAGTACACTAGAATTTGTTTTGTTGTTTGAGATGAGGTCTTGCTGTGTAAGTCAGCCTGGCCTTGAATTCACAAAGTAGCCCAGGCTGGCCTCAAACTCCCGGGAATCCTCCTGCCTCAGCCTATGACCTGCCTCAGCCTATGATGTTGCATCACTACTTTAGGCAACACATTGGAATTATTCTTCTTCTTCTTTTTCTTCTTCTTCTTCTTCCTCTTCCTCTTCCTCTTCTTCTTCTTTTCTTTTTTTTAACTTTCTACAAAGCTTTATTCCAGAAGGGCTCAGTCCTTGGCCTTCCAATGGTGGCCAGCACAGTTAGCACTGTTTCTGATTTGTCACAGTATTGGTATGAGGCACAAGAAAATACAGCTGATAGCTCTAATAACATAAAATTTCTGAATGTTTGAAAATGTCAAGTCAATTTTTTTTGTTTGTTTTCATACACATATTTGTAACCAAATAACTGGCTGTGGAGGATTTCAGCCACTTCAGAGGGATGCTTCTAGTGCCAAGATGGTAAAGTCTGTCTTTACCATCTCCTCCTGGCACAGATGTCTACCCCCTCCCTTTTCTTGATAAACTTGAGGGCGCACTTGTCCTTGGAGACCTTGAGCAGCTCCATGGCGCCAGCGCTCATGGGGGGGAGCCGCACACCTCCCAGACCATGCCCCGCACGAGTTGTTGGTGTGTTTGGTGAGGCGTCCGCTGCTGCAGCTGTGCCCCAGTTTGCTCACATCTTAGTCACCTCGCAGCCCTTGCTGAGGCCCAGGGCCGTGGGACAGCGGAAGGGCCATGGCTACTGTTCTTCAATGGTTGCTGTGATGGAAGCCACACTAGAATTCTGAAACACTAAAATCCTGCTTAACCATGCTGTGCCCCTGCACTTTCCTTCTCTCTCTGAATGAAGTATTATTTTGTCCTCCTTGATAGAATTCCAGAACAGGAGTTCACCAGAGTCTATCCAAAGGAGCTCAAGTTCAAATGACAAAGCAAACTCTCTTTAAATTTTTACAGTGGCTGTCAAAGAGAGGTAGGCCTCTGAAGCAGGCCTGTGCTGTGGGATTCACAGTGAGAACATCAGAAAGTTGAAAACCTTTCAAGAGTATAAAGGAAGGAAGTGATCTGGATGATTTGGAAGACAGCCTTTACCATCTTGGCACTAGCAGCATCTCTCTGAAGTGGCTGAAATCCTCCACAGCCAGTTATTTGGTTACAAATATGTGTATGAAAACAAATTTTAAAAAATTGGCTTGACATTTGCAAACATTCAGAAATTTTATGTTATTAGAGCTATCAGCTGTATTTTCTTGTGCCTCATATCAATACTGTGACAAATCAGAAACAGTGCTAGCTGTCTGGTCCGAGACTGACACACGATCCCTCAAGTGAGCATCTGAACTTCAGGGCCCCACCAGTTCTAAATACAGGGATCAGGTAATGCTCATTCAGAAAAAAAAAAAAAAAAAAAAAAAAAAAAAAAAAAAAAAAAAAAAAAAAAAAAAAAAAAAAAAAAAATCCTCACCATTACTTATCTCAAACCACCTTAAGTGGAACAGCTTGTGGACAGAGTTGTACCTTAGCCTTTTCTGGCTTCCACACTATGAACTGAACCTGGGCCTCAGACCTACTGGCAAGTACCCTGTCTCTGAGCTACATTTACCCCATTCATGTTTGCTACATTGTGAGTGCTCAATCAATACAGACTGATTAATGTGTAGGATAATAGATGAAGGAACTAGATGAATGCACAAGAGAACAAACTTCAAAGAGCACAGCCAAAATCTAAACGGTCATTTTGAAGCCTGTTTTGATCTGCTAAAAATATTTCCAAGTGAAGAAAAAGAAAAGTTATAACAAAGATTTCTGGCTCATCTTTCTTAAAAGGGAAGGTTGACCTATATTTTCAAGGAACAATTAAAAACCTCACAAAGTCAAGGCAAGAAATCCTAGCAGAAGTGGCCTGTCATCTGGAAGGCATGGATGGGAATTCTGTCTACAGATGTGTTTTCCTAAGCGTGACAATGTTGGGGGTAGTGGTTTTGTTTTTTTGCTTATTTACCTTTAGTTTGAACCAGTTTTTAAATATCTGATCTCTTTTGGAAAGTGGGAAGAGCTGGCAACACTCCACTGGAGCTAAGTACAAGTTTCCTGTTTCCTGTCCTGCTGGCAGCAAGCACCCTCCGATGTTCTCCAGCCCCCACCTGTCCACCAAGTTCTGCCCCTACACCTGCCTTGCCAGGGTCTTCCCTGTGAATTCCTGATCTCTTAAATAGTGGAGAAGCTTGTTGCAATGTTATTAGACAGCACTGTATCCAATAAGAAATGTCAGATTGGTAAACTATGCCTGTATTAGGAGAAACTATGAAAAATCTACTAAATACCCAAAAAGAATGCCAGTACATTGTGCTCCCAGAGTGTACAGGGAACTGTTTTATCTTATATTTGTTTTGTGGGCTACCGTAACAAATTACCACAAACCTAGTGACTTATATGAAGACAAATTTATTTTTTCAGCCGGGGGTGGTGGCGCATGCTTGTAATCCCAGCACTCGGGAGGCTGAGGCAGGAGGATTGTTGTGAGTTCGAGACCAGCCTGAGCTACAAAGTGAGCTTAAAGCCAGCCTGAACTGCATCGCGAGACCCTGTCTCAAAAAGACAAAAAAAAAAAAAATTATTTTTTCAAACGGAAGGCCAGAAATTCAGAATCAAGGTGTTGTCCAAATGGCTTTCTTCTGGAGGCCCTGAGGGACACTAGGTGGGATCCATACCTTTTCCTTTGCTTCTGGTGGGTCTGGAAATTCATGATAATCTTGGCTTGCAGATACATCCCTCCCATGTGCCTCTGTGCCCACGTGGCCCCCCTCTGCATGTCTGTGTGTCTCAGATTTCCTTCTTTCTCTTACCAGAACACTGTCACTAGATTTAGGACATATCCTAAATGCAGGGTATTTACACCTTGAAGTCCTTAATTATTTCTACGAAGACTCTCCTTCCATATAAGGCCACCTTTTCAATACCTGGGTTTGGGACTTAGATCTATCTTTCTGGAGGCCATTAGGCGATCCAGTGCATGTCCCTTGCTGGGATCCTGGAAAGTAGGTATACAGAATGTTGCAAGCGACAACCATTCCTGTGAGGCATTGGGACTAAAGCCCTAGCCCCAGTGAGGTGGATCTTATCTCTTGGTTTCTGAGTTATCACCCACGAACAGGACTGCTGCATGGGCTACTGCTGCCAGAGTGCTGGCGGTGAAGACAGCCTGATTCACATCTATCTGTAGCCTCTGGTTCCTGTCCTGTTCTGCTGGGTTGACTGTTTCACACCATGGTCCTGATAGTCTCTTATGACTTGCTATTAGTTTGTACCTAAGACACCCTGGTGGTGCTACACAGCAAATCCATTTCATTTATTTATGCAGTATACCCAATCCCTTATAGGTGGACTTTTAAAGATCAGCCAAACTTTTTAATTCAATATCTTTTCTTTAATTCAGTTTTATTAAATGCCTATTTCATGTTATGTAACACTGCAGATAGAGTAGAGAAGATAACAGACAATATCCTTCACCTTGCAGGGCTCACATTTTAGAAGGTTAAGAGATCAAGTAATAATTAAGGGCCAGCCAAATAGCTCAGCAGATTAAAGCGCCTACAAGCAGATGTAGGGGCTAGGGGTTAGATCCCTAGGCCTATCTGCTGGTCCCACCCCAGCGCTCACTGAGATAGCAATTGAGACTGGGTGTGGCATGCTGATAATCTTAGCTCTTGGGGGAGGTTGTGAACAAGCAGATCACTATGAGTCCAATCTAGCAGTGAGATCCTGAACACCCTGTAGACCCTTCCCTAAAATAAAATAACAATAACAACAACAACAATAATAATAATAATAGTCAGTGGTCAGAATTTGGATATTATTGTATTTGAACTTGAAGTCTATAGAATTTCCTGATGGATTGGATGTCAAGTATAGAAGAAAAGAAGGAAGGGTGACTGTGTGGTTCTGAGTACGTAGAATGATGAAGTTGCCATTTCCTGAATGTTGGAAATTGATCACCTACTGAAATCGGAACACGCCTATCTGACACCCAGAGAGTTTGAGCAGACAGATGAAGTCTGGCTCTGGAGCTGGTGGAAGGGGGTCTTCAATGAACATATGGCTAAAGGAAGGCTCAGTGTCTGGAGGGTATTTAGAACCCAGAGTGTGAATGAGATCATTAAGGAAGAATGGAGGATGATGGGAGACAGAGCCCCAGTGCTCCACTGTGAGGAACGAGGGAGATGAGGAGAAACCAGAAAGGGTAACTAGGAAGCAGTTGCCCAGATAGAGAAGACAGGTATCCTAGAATCCACTCAGTCCATGTGAGGAGGATGCAGCCAAGTAAAGAGGAGTCTCCAGAAGGAAGAGGGGGTTCAAGGGTTTCCAGTCAAGCGTGATGAGGCCTGAGAATTTACTAATGACAAATTACCAACAGGGAAGTCCCTGGTTATTACATAGAGAGCAATTTGGTGAAGAATGGGGGAAAAGCTTAATTAGAGAAGGTTCACATAATAGCAGGAAGAAAGGATTGGCAACCATGGGCATTGACATATTTTACAAAGTTCTACAGGAAAGCAAGCAGAAAACTGAGGGAGTGGCTGGAAAGGGTCAGGAGTGTGGGTCTGTCCCACCCAGGGCGACAAAGTATAATACATTGGGAATAATTCGGTGGGGGAGCGAATAATGCAGAAGAAAAGGAAAGTATGTGCAGTGTTGCCTCAGGAGAGCAGGAAGAGACACGGGGTCCCCAGGTAGTGATATGCCCAGAATAAAGTAGCCTTTCTAGTGGAACTCGATGACCCTTCTCTGCTGGAGTTGGCTAAACAGTGTTTCTAAACTGCTGAACGGGACAGGCATTAGGGGACCAGAAGTGCAATTTTGCTTTAGACGCCATTGTTATCACAAATAAGTGGCTGTAAAATTGCTTTTTAAACAAAAATTTAGTACAGGGTCTACAGGGTCTCACTACTAGTTCGGACTCGTAGTGATTCTCCTGTTTTCAGCTTCCCAAGTGCTGAAAGCACAGGTGCGTACCACCACGCCCAGTCTCAATCCCTGTCTCAGCACACCATCGGGATGCACAGCACAGAACTGAACCCTGGCCCCTGAGTGCACCTAAGCAGGTGCTTTAATCCGCGGAGCTATCTGGCCAGCCCTTTAAAATTGCATTTTTGTTACTAACAACTGAATGATGGTATAGAAATAACCATGCAACAAGTACTTACTGTTATCACGTGCTACTTGTAGGTGCAAAACAGTCCTACCTCAAACATTGCTACAAGTTGTATTATTAAGAGGTTTGCATACATTTATTTATAATAAAAATTACATGTCTTCAGTTGATTGGAAGCGTCCCAGTATGCTTTGTTAAAAACCTTACTTCTATGAATCTGTTCTTTTTTTTTCCATTTATTTGGTATAGGGTCTCCTGTAGTGACTCATAGTGATTCTCCTATCTCAGCTTCCCCAGTGCTGGGATTACGAGCATGTGCCACCATGCCTGGTTTCAGGGGCCTGCACAGTGTAACCAGGGTTCAGGGGCTGGCACAGCATGCAGTATTGGGAATCAAACCCAGTTCCTTGCACTTGCCAGGTAGGCACTTAGACTGCAGAGCTATCTCCCCAGACCCCTCCTATTAATCTGAAAAACAGACTTTCACGATGAAAACATATCATACTACAATCATTATTAAATTTTTATTCTTGTTTTGAAATTCTGTACCATTTGTACTGTCGGTTTATTACTGTTTCTGCTATTTCTTTTTACTCTTTAAAATAAAATTTAAAAAAAAAAACACTTCTCTAAGATTGATAGGTTTTGTTATCAAGGCTTACTTTTCCCTCAAAACTGGTTTTGGAGCAGCTCTTTGGAGCACTTTCTTCATTATTTTCTTTGCCAGGTTCTACCCCAGAGCCTTTTCAAATACGTTTAAATATTCTTGGAATCTGGTCACTTTGAGATGCATTAATAGGATACTGCAACCACCTTTAAGAACTGCCCTTGATTTTTTTTTTTTTCTGGTTTTTTTTTTTTTTGTTGTTGTTGTTTCTTAGAAGTCACTTAAATGTAGTTATATTCTCTCACCAAGCCCACTTGAGAACATTAAACTATTTATTTTCTCTTCCTTTAGTTTGTAACACAAAAGGAACTCCACTCTGCTTGTGGGAAAGTAGAGAGTATAGGGTTGCCGAGACTGCTTTTTTGCTAAATGTAGACATCTGAATTTTTGACATTGTAATAAAGAACACATTCCACCTTGTTGAATCTTGTAAAAGGCCAACAGCCACTCAGAGAGCATTTATTTCAGTCTTTTTTGTGGCTTTCTTTACAAGGGTTGTTTCTCTGATTTCCTGACAGTTAAGTGTTTATTTCATGGGAAGCAGCCCATTTAGACCAGCACAAAGCCTCTTCTAAACTCTTCCTCATTCATGTCAGAATCTGTTAGGTAGACTGTCCACTAGTTTAACATTTATTTGGCCAGGCATGGTGGTGTGGGTCTGTAGTCCCAGTATTGGGAGGTTGAGGCAGAAGGAGTACTAGAATCCAGGAGTTCAAGTCCAGCATGGCAACAAAACGAGAACTTAGTCCCAAATTTTTGTTTCAAAGTTCCCATAATCGATCATACTTTATTTTAGAGTACATACATTTTCTCAAATATACTTGAAGGGTATGTGTGCATGTGTGTGTGTAAAGAAGAGAGTGATGTTGATTTTGTAATTTCTATATTATCCTTGCTTTCCTGGGAACTTCTTTTTTTTTTTTTTTTTTTTGTCTTTTTGAGACAGGTCTCACTAAGCTCACTTTTGTAGCTCAGGCTGGTGTTGAACTCACAACAATCCTCCTGCCTCAGCTTCCCCAGGGCTGGGATTATAGGCATGTGCCACCACGCCCGGCTCTGGGAACTTCTTAAAAGCTTCAGTCATACTTATTCTTTTCTTTTTGGGGGTGTGGGTGGGTAATAGAACTCAGGCCCTTGCACTTGCCAGGGAAGCGCTTATCCCACTGAGCCATTTCCCTGGCCCGTCATACTTGTTCTTAATCTAGTTTCATATGTTGCATTTGTAAAGCATTCTACGCTTTGAATAATAGCTGCCCTCTATTTTTTACTTTTATTTTTTGGATATTAGGGAAGGGTCTACTGGGTGCTCAGGATCTCATTACTAGATCTGACTCGTAGTGATTTGCCTGTTTATAGCCTCCCAAGAGCTAGATTACTGGTGCACACCACCATGCCCAGTCTCAATTGCCATCTCAGCACGCCCCAGGGGCGGGACCAGAATGGCAAGCCCAGGAATGGAACTTCTGGCCCCGGCGCCTGCTTACAGGTGCTTTAATCCACTGAATAGCTGTACTCTTAACTTTCCCTTCCTCATCTCCAAATATTTGTGTATTATAAAAAAGCTCTATTATATCACATTCAGTGTTAGAGATTTAAATCCCATAGCCTTAAAATTTCTTCTCTTAAGTGAAGACACACAGCCTGTATAGCTTGGCTGGTCTGTAATATGTACTTCCCTCACTTAAAGCCAACTACAGTTGGTCTCCCAATTAAGATGATTCCATTTAACAATTACTTAACTTTACATTGGTATGATAGTATCTGGTAGAAATTTCAAATTTTGAAGTCTAATATTTTCTCAGGCTAGTGATATGCGGTGTGATACTCTCCCGAGATGCAGGGCAGTGGCCGAGAGCCACAGCCCCAGCCGACCAGGCCATCACCATGGTAACAACCTGATTCTCTGTGGTGTATTTGGGAGGGTCAGGTGTGCCAGGTGCACTCTGCAGTGACTGTATTTTCAACACGCAATGGCTTTATTTAGGATGCAACCTCATCACAAGCCAAAAGGCATCCGTCCTGGCTCTCCCTGCCCCCACCTGTGCTTTCCCCCTGCTTGGGTTGAGGAGTGTGAGCAATATATAGGAAGAACCAGGATGCATGCATCTGCATCTATAAAAAAGTTTATGTTCCTGTCAATTAAACATGTTACATGATTAAAATGTTTTTCCAAAATGGGATCCAAGCAGTAAACAGGAAGGGTCATGTTGACAGGAGAAACCTTGGAACATGAACACAAATATAGTGACTAAGTCTTTAAGAAAAAACTAGGTTTGCATAAGAGGAAAAGATGAAAATGTCCAAAGTATGTCCTTATTCATTTATGCTCAGATTATAAGAAATCCAAAGTTTAGAGACATTCAAAATATCTTTTAGAAAAACTATGTAGTGGATTCTAACATGAAGACTTTCAAAAAGAATTATTTCAGATGAAGCTGTTTTAAGCATTCCCTAAAAAGAAGACTGCAGAAAATAATCATATTATTATAAAAGTCCTAGAAGTAATCCTTGCAAATAAAGCAACTAAAAGGACTTAAATGACTGGGGATGTAGCTCAGTGGCACAGCATCTGCCTGGCAAGCCTGATGTCCTGAGTTTGATTCTGGTACGAAAGAAAAGAAAGAAAGAAAGAAAGAAAGAAAGAAAGAAAGAAAGAAAGAAAGAAAGAAAGAAAGAAAGAAAGAAAGAAAGAAAGGGAAAAATGGGCTTCTCATTGTTCCCATGGGTAAGTTACCAACTTCTTTGTGCCTCGGCTTATCCTTTTTTTAGTTTTTATTTTTGCAGTATCAGGGATTGAACTTAGGACCTTGTGCTTGCCAGGCTAATACTTATTCCACTGAGCTATCTCCCTGGCTCCTGGTAGGCGCACAGTGTGTTCATCCTCTTTGTGACTTGGTCTCAGTTTTGCTAAATCAGATGACACATGCCGCCACCTCACTTACGGGAACACATTCCAAGCTTCTGAAGCGTCTGGAGCTGTTCTAGGAGGAAGATGGAAGCGATGAGCATCTGGACTACTTTGAGTAAACAGAAGGTATTGACAGCTCTGGCTGGCCTTAAGGCCTCCGCCATGAAGGAAAGTGTTTTTGGTGAGAGCAAAGTTGAGGATGTTTTTCTCATCGTAGTGTAGCAGTGAAAGAGTTGGGAATTATGCAACGCAGTGGTGACTCAGATGGCAGTGATATCCCCTGACTTCAAATCTCATACCATCGAAGCGTCCTAGGGCTGTGTGTTGGTGACACCCTCCACTGCATGCCACAGTGAAAGAATTCGGGCTACTCTCGCTGCAGACGTTGTAGTACAGATTAAAAGCAGAACGACAGAAGACTAGCATTTTCTTTTAGAAATGAGGTCGGTATTTTACTGTTCACTCTCTTGCAGGAAGTTAATACCGGTAAAGAAAAAGCATCCTGTTCATAGACCAGCCTGGTATCAACAGGTGGGGATCTCTTTCTGAGCCCGTTCCATCCGCGGGGCCCGTTTCATGCCTCTGTGATTCTCTGTGAGAGCCCCAGTACACCACTTCCTTTTCCTAAATGAGTTCCCAAAGCCACCGCCTGGACTTCGCTTTGGGGAAGGTAGTTACAAACAAATGCAGCTGGCGCCAGCAGCGCGAGGTTCCTACAGCCAAACAAAAGTTTCCAAAGGAAACTCCCAGGCCCTTACATAAGAGAAGCCACAGACCAAGACAAAACACTGCCACCTACTGAGGGTCCTCTGCGTGGGCCTCGACCGGGAGAAAGCGGCCCCCCGCGAGCCTCGCCAGCCACCCCCAACCCCGGGATGCCACGCGTGGTGGCGGCATCGCTCACAGCCCCGAATCGGGGTTGCAGCCCAACAGGAAGCCCAGCACGGAAACTTTCGCCTGTGGTCCGCCACATAAACAAGTTGAGGCCAAGAGCCTGCAGTGTCTGCAGGGCAGCGGAGCTCCCCTCTGTGCCGCAGCCCCTGGGCTCCGCTGAGAGCTGGCGCTGTGGGCGGAGTGAGACCCCGGAGGATGCTCCACTCGCCGGCCGCCCCGGGCCGAGGGTCGCGCGCGGGGAGGCCGGTTTTCCTCCCCATCCCCGCAGCCGCGCCCCCACCCCCGGCATCCTCTCTCATCCGGCAGACCCCCAAGGGGATTCTGCACCCCTAGCTGTGCAGGCCCGGTCTCCACGGCCACTTTCAGCGGCGGAGGCCAGGAAGCCCCCCGCTGCACCCGCTCGCCGTGCGGGACCACTGTCCCCGCGCCCCGCGCCCGGCCCACGCCCCGGCTGCCCGGTTACCTAGCCCTTGGATGAAGACGAAGCCGGTCACCGTGAGCACCGGATGCCAGTTAAACTGGAGCGCGGTCCCGTCCCAGCCGAGCCCCTCTCGGTAGTGCAGGACCCAGACGAGCGTGAAGATCACCGACAGAAAGCCGAGCAGCAGCGCCGACACCAGGAGCGCCAGGAAGCCCTTGTAGCCGTCCATGGCCATCAGTGCCCCATGCTCCGCGACGCGCCAGCCTCGGAGTTCTGCGAGGCGGGGCGCCCCGGGTGGCGACTACTCGGTTCGGACTCCACCTGCGGGGAGGAGCCCTCCCGGGGGCTGGGACCTCCGGGGTGGGGGCCGGCCCTGCGAGGGGCCCCACCCCGGACCGCGCGGCGCGGGCCGCCCTCTGGCCCAGCCTGGGAGCTCGCGGAGGGCTCGAGTGACTGATCCGGTTCGTCTGCAGAGAGCTCGCTGAGGATTTCACGCCCACCACTTTCTTGTAACTCTTCCTGCCTCTCTTCCTTACTTGTGGGGGGAGAGCAGTGTGGCACACTCTTAGTTACAGTTATATGTGTTTTAAATTAAAAGCCTCCTAAACCTAGACAGGCTCTGACGCCAAGGAAGGGTCACAGAGAAACCTCAAGTGATGTGGGCAGCAGTGGGCTGAGCTTCATCTCGTAAGGAAACCACTTGCAGCTTGTTAGGGAGAGAGAAAGCAGGCACCTGGACCCTGGCCTTGCTTACAGGGCATGGTAAAATGGATTTTAAAGCTGCCTGGGGTGGGGAGATAGCTCCGTGGAGGAAGTGCTTGCTTGGCAAGTGCAAGGTGCTGAGTTCAATCCTTGATGCCACCAAAAAAATCTTAAAACTGCCCCCCTGCGATTGAGTACTTGTCTAGCACGTGCAACGACCTGGATTCTTTCCCAGCATCACAAAAACAAAACAAACAAACAAACACCCTTCCCAAACCTATAAATTAAAATTTAACAGTGAAGTGAAGCGGTGAAGCTGGCTTCCTGCACTTTCCAACTTTGTCATTTCCCCTCTGTGTGGACAAGAATGTTCCAGCATTATATGTTTCTTTCAGAGAAACAGGGTTCTGGCTTCCAGGGCTTCATGCATGCATCTGGGAGCATCACTTCTACCCCTTATCTCCGAGGGACTATTTTATCACGTTGTCTTTTTGCACCCTTCAAGCTGCTACAATGTGCAGGAAAAGTAGGTGGATGACTCAAAGGCGAGGAAGGAAGAGTCCAGTGCCCTGGGAGTAGGGCAGGAGTAGAGGGCTGACAGGGATAGGTTGCAAACTTTGTATTTTTTTGGACAGTACCAGGGATCGAATTCAGGACCTTGCACTTGCCAGCCAGGCACTTACACCACTGAGCTATATCCCCGGCCCATAGGCTGCAGTCTTTGCATGTACCCTTGTTTCTTCTTTGTTGGGGAGAGTAAGCAAATAGAGAAGGACGCCTTCCCAATAGCACTGCGCTTCCTGCGGCCTGCCATAGCCTAGCCCTTTGCTCTTCTAATCCCCTACCAAACCCTGAATACTCCAGAGGTCCTTGGTTGTGGGGGCTCTTGGATGTCAGAACTCCTGACCACTGCTGTCTGGCTCTCTGCCTGACCTCACCTTACCAAAAAGTCCCTGAGTCTCCCCTTACAGCAGACCTCTACTCCATGCCATGCCCTTGGAGCACTTATCAAGATGCATGGTAGAATCAGCCAGATAGCGCATCAGACTGAACCGCCTACTTAGGCAGGCTCAGAGACCGGGGTTCAATCCCCAGAGTGTTGTGCTCCCCCAACCCCTGCACGCTGAGACAGTGATTGAGATTGGGTGTGGTGGCATGCACCTGTAATCTCTGTGCTTGGGAGGCTAAAAACAGGAGGGTCACTATGAGTCCACTCTGTGTAGTGAGACCCTGTACTAAATATATTTTAAAAAGATGGACTGTAATGATCTATTTCTGTGGTCATCTCCATCCTCCCGACTGCTTTGAAGGCATTAAGAATTGAACTGGCATGTAATCATTGTCAATAAACCTTCATTTTCAAGATTTCTGGAACTAGATGTAATTGTGGTCCTGTCAGGAAAAAGATGTGACATTCCAGTTGAGTAATTTAACAGCAAATAGGACTCCTGACACACAAAATTTCTGATAGGGTATGAGAAGGCCCAAGGATTCTGTAGTTCCCTTAACTTCAACAGGAGATGATAAGTTCCTTAAACCTCTCTCTCCCCAGAGAGAACCTGGGAACAAATATAGTCTCACACAGGCTTTGCGGAGCAGTGCAGCCAGCTTGCAGTGACTCTGCCCCAGGAAAGATTGGGAAGGGAGATATATATTCCAACCTTACCCTCCTCCTCTCTGATCTGCCTGGAGCTCTCCAATGGCTACTCAGACCCCAAAAGAAGCCAGAGGATTGTGATAGAGTTCACATGGGCAAGCTTCCCAGGATACACACAGCCCAGGGTAGGAGGGCAAAGGTGAGTTCCCTGGACTACACAGACACTGTCACCAGATCTTCCAATATTTTAGCCTTTGCTCTTGAGCACTATACTCCCATTTAACATTCTCATTTAATATAATACTGTTTCTTCTTTTTTGAAAAGTTTAACTAGAAAATCAATGTCACAGCCTTTGTTCTTGTGCCTATGAGTGTATAATTCTTATCTGTCTTCTCCCAGTGGTCCAGCACTTCACTCTGCTCTTGAGTTGATTTTGCTCTGTAGCAGCAAAAGCAAATGAGAATCTTTGGGATTCTAGACTCCATTTAGCAAAACACCTTAGGAGAGTGAGACATAGCCATCCATATGACAGTGTTGAATTGTCTCTAAGGTGTGCATCAGAGAGAAAATTCCAGTTCTAAAATGTACAGTTGTCCTTCAAGGACCTAAGTTTGGTAGAATCCATTACTCAGAAGAAGTTTTTCAGTGCATATTGTTGTGGCCCAGTGTTACCAACTTTTTAAAAACATTTCCTCAGTAATTAAAGTTTCTCAGTGATCAGTTTGTCACTCAAGTATTTAATCAGACTCTTAGCTGTGCTGACAGTTCTTGATGTGTGTCTGGGGGCAGCAGAGCACTTTTAATTGGATAGAATGAACTTCTTAATATTTGTGATGCTAGAAACATGTACATGTGGGCAGAGATTTTTATAGTCCCTGAAACACTGACTTGTAGAGTAAGGAGATTGTGTGTGTGTGTGTGTGCGCGCACGCAAACCCATCCATGTGAGCTGAGCCACAGATGGACACCCCAGAAGCTCACTATCATGAGCTTGCACATGATCATAGTATGTTTCTTCAGGTGCTCTGGAAGTCTGGTGTCCTTGAGCAAGGTACTAATAAGCTGTACATAGTGGGTTGCTTTATGGGATAAGAAGATGATGTCTTATTTTGTTTTGTTTTTCAGAACCAGGGATTGAACTTAGGCCCTTGCACTTACCAGGCAAGCACTTATTCTACTGACCTATCTTCCCCACCCCAGATCATGTTTTAAATTTCCAGATTCCTCTATTTTCTACTATTTGCCTTGCCGTGCCCTCAGAGACTGAAGCTGACAGCCTTTTTCTGTCCTCTTGTTGCCACACAGTGGATCCAACAGATACATTTTAGCCTCTGGGCCTGGCAAGCAATAACTGGTGAAGCTGACACAGGGCAGCAGCTACATTTATTTGATGGTCACAAACACAGAAATGGAAGACAGAAAAGGAACAATGTATACCTGCACACAAATCATACTCTTGTGCCTAACGGCAAGAGAGGAATGCAGAGCTTGCATATACTTTGGTCTGGGGTAATTCAGAATGCTCCTAAGGTTACTTCTGAGCTCAGGTGGGTGGAGGAGAGTGAATTCCTTAGCCCCTAATACCCTACCTGTACTACTCTGGCTCCCACTTGGGTTTGGCTGATAGGCAATGCTAACAAATTAGAGGGAAGGAATAAAGTCAGTCCACCTATGTACCCCACTGTGTCCCCTTGGCAAGTCATAGCTTTTGCAGTGGTTGTGTTTCCCTCTGCCACACAACTTTTTGGGGTACTCCTTTCCACAGCTATGGCTGTCACACAAGTTTAGTACCCTATAGGCTTATGGTTCCTGTTATCATTTCTATTCTAAACCATGCTTGTTGGATTTTCTTAAATGTCTGTACCCTTGAAAAGATTTCTTATTAAGCTCTTTAAATCCTTTATGTAAATCAGATGTTTCCTTCATGGTCCTGATAGATACCAGTAGAAAAATACTTTGATCTAAGACTATTTCCCTAGCCCAACCCCCATTGTCTGAACCTCCTTAGAACATATTGTTATAGGAACTATATCAAGATCTCCAGATGACATAGGGAAATATTATAACTCCAAGCCTGCTATGTGTTCCATATGCTGTGTTTGTGTTCCCCAAAAATCAAAGAATAAATTCTGAGGAACAATGGAGGTTGAAACAGTTATTGAGGAAAAGATGGGACCTGAAAAGGAGGATGCCCATGAGCTCACTTCTCAAAGGAAGTTTTATAGAGCAAAATCATGAGGTAGACATACGGTGGGATAAAACGATGGGTAACAGGGGCTGGGGAGTTGGTTCAGTGAAATAAGTGCTTCCCTGGCAAGGGCAAGGGCCTGAGTTCAATCCCTGGTTCCACCAAAAAAGAAAAAAAAAAAAGCTATGGGCAACAAATAAGATCACAAGGATAGTCATGTAGGTAGTGTCGATTCAGTGGGGAAGCAAGTCCCATGACAAGTGTACATGGAAAGAACAAAGACCTTTCCTGGGAGGGATAGATCAAGGGGGTCTTAGTCCTCCCCCCAGGTCACTGATACCTACTCATGATCATTATTGTTTATCTCCTAGGGAAGTACATAGGTCTAGTCATTCCATCTTTGTCTTGAGGCCTAGCCTTTAATGAATGTAGCTCCACTCACAGTTGTAATGTGTTCTTATCTTCTGCATGGACTCCTTCAAACATATAGGCCTGGCTGACTGCCTGTACTATTTCTACCTAACTTAGCTGTCTACAATATTACTATGAAGGAGGGAATGTATAAAGTGGAGGAAGTCAAAATGGAGAAGAAATGAGATGAGATCATGTTCCTATTTCTTCTCTTCTACTTGACAAGAGATTTGGGAGTTGAAAGCTAAACCAAGTTCTGGATAGTAGTAGACAGCTTACCCAGCATACATGAGGCCCTGGATTCATTCCTAGTATGAAAAGCAAAAAAATCCAGCTGTACTACTCCTCAGTATACACCCAGAGGAATTAAAGTCCGCATACTATAGAAGTTCCTGCATACCTGTGTTTACCACTGCACGGTTCACAACAGCCAAGATATGGAACCAGTCCAGGTAGCCATCAACATACAAATGGATAAGGAAAATTGATGATAGGGCAAAGAGGAGGAAAGTCACTTGTGAGACAGTAAATAGAACAGAAGATCATCATGTTGAGTAAAATAAATTCAATTCAGAAAGATGAGTATTGGCTATTTTCTTGCATATGTGGAATCTAGAAGAAAAAAAAAGGCCATAAAAAATAGAAGGGAGGCGGAGAACGGGGATCAAAAAGAAGGGGGAGGGTAAGGGAAGGTTTATGGAGACCAGCTATGATTAATGTATGTTGTATCACTGACTGGGGTGTTAATTGTTGACTTAAGTGGGCATGCCCAGGTGAATTTTATTTTTTGAGATAGGATTTCACTATGCAGTTCAGGCTGCCCTTGAACTCACTTTGTAGACCAGGCTGGTCTCAGACTCACAGTGATCCTCCTGCCTCACTCAGCCTCTCCAGTGCTGGGATTACAGGGGTGGGTCACCATGCCCCACTTATGGTTCTGGGTCTGGAAGACCCACTTAAGGGAGATTGTTGTCCAAGAGGTATAAAAGGAGAGCAAGAGGTTCTGCCGTTCTCTTCCACTGAGCTTCCATCTTTGTCTTAGCTGAGGAGGCTGCAGTTCTCTCCAGAGCAGCTCAGATCTGTGTTTTGCCCTGAGCGCTGTCTCCTGGTTCTTAGCACAGATTCCTCAGCCCAGCCTTTCATCCTGCCACCTTCAGGGATGACCTTCTGCCCTGCGGCCCCAGCCATTGGGCTGCCATAGACCCTTTCAGCCTTCCATACTGGCTCCCTGATATGGACTCTGTGGGACATCACCATGAGATCCAGGCATTGGGGTGGAGTCTGGGTTTCTAGGGAGCAGACTGACATCTTGCACTCATCTACATTTGACTCTGCATTCAAATCCTGTAAGCTACTGTAGTAAATTTCTGTGTCTTGCATTAAGTCTGTTCCCTTGTAAATTCTGAGTAGAACACTCACAGTGTAATCTAATAGTCTGTATAATTCATATGCACTAACTAAAAAAAGGAAAAGAAAGTCGTCTCAAGTGACCAAGATAAACTTGACTCATAGTTGACACTGATTCATGATGCAAGCTAACCTCAGGGAGTGGCTGAGGGCCCTCTAATAGACGGGAGGATTACAGTTTTAAAAGAACAAAGTCAAACCTACGTTAATAGGAACAATTACTTTTGTCATGGGAGACATATCAAAGACAAGCAGACAAATTGTTATCGCTAGGAATGTTCATTCTGGGAGGGTCAGCTTCCTGGGTCCACAAGCCCCAGATGTCAGCAAGCAAAATAAGAAATATAGTCCATACATCCTGCCACAGCTGACAGAAAAAAAAGGCATTTACAAGCACAGTTTTAAGCCAAGTGCGATGGTGCACACCTGTAATCCTTCTCCTTTGGTAAGATGAGGCAAGAAGATTGCCAGTTCAAGTGCTGTCCAGGGAATTGAGCAAGACCCTGTCTTAAAAAAAAGATGTGTTTATGGGGGTGGGTATAGCTCAATGGGAGAGGACTCTTACATTTGGTACCTAATACCACACACACACACACACACACACACACACACACACCAGCACATTTGTGAACTGACTGACAGACTCACTAGAAAACTAGAGCAATTATGCTGAAGTCAGAGAACTGGCAAAAAGAAAAAAAAAAAGCACTGCCCTACCGTCCTGTGACATTTTTCTCAGATCGAAGCTTCCACATATTCCAAATTTTAAGGGTAACTTTGGACTGTTTACATGGGACATTATAAAATGTAAAGAACTAGGTTGGACAATTAATGAGGAGGCAAAAACATAATTTTACTTCTGGAGAACTTTTATTGGATGCTTCCCAGTTTAGCTCTGTAATAACAGGAAGAATATACATGTTCTAATTATAATCTTCTCTATCACTATTGCATTTTTTAAAAGGGAGTTCACAGGCAGGGTGTTTCAGAAATGTTTCCAGAGTTGTGGCTCACAGAACTTAGGACCTTATTGAAATACGCTGGCATCATACATGTCCAAAAAGAACCCTGAATCTAGATGCCAGAGACGTCTAACAGATCTGCTGTTTGAGTGAGTGAACTTTACCAGCAAACACCTTAGATGGGCCTCACTGGAACTCCAGAAGACTTGATTATAATTTCTTTTAGCGGGGAAAGCTTTTTTTTCAAAGGAGAAAAATTGAATTTTACATTTGCTCCAAAATAACTTAACTTAGTTTCTGCCATTTATTTGCTCCATCCAAGCCCAGATTCCTGAGATTCCAGAGGAGGAGAAGCTGTTTAGAGAAGGGATTTCAGTTTGCTACTAGCATGCTGTGTAATCAGAGAACTTGTGATGGCCAAAAAGTGGAGCTGTATTTTGCTAATCCATGACAGGATGGTTTTGAATTTGATTAGGGTTCTTAATCTGGCATGTGCAGAGAAAAACCAGTGTAGCTGGAAATGGCATCTTTATTCTCATAAACTGAATTTTAGCAATTTTTAAATTATAAACACAGATAATAAAACTCATGAATATTCACAGTGCCTATTACTCTGTTACCCCTGACAGTGTCGTGGCATTGGAATTGGCGTGGATATCTCATGTACGCTGCATACTTCTTCAAACTAACTACAGTAACTAGATGTGCAACTAGATCTTATTAGTGAACCAGTTATGATGAACTTATATTACACTGTGCACTTACTTTTATGTTTTAATAAAAAGTATTTTTCAATGTGATTGGTTTCCTTTATAATTATATATATTTACATATATAAATATGTAAATATACATAATATATGTATATTTATATATACATATATAAATATATATATATATTTTTTTAAGTAGTGGCTCTACCCTAGCTATATCCTTAGCCTTTTAATTTCTTTTTAGACCAGATTGTGCTGTTATCTCACTTTTTGTTTATCTTTAAAATGCATTTAAAACAATGTGCTGAGCAGAGACCCACAAGTCTTACGAGCTCTCCAGTAGAGTCTACGGTACAGAAAATGTTGAAAACCTCTGACTCTAAGGTTTATTTGTGCCTTTAAATCTACTTGTAAAACCAGGGGAATAATAAGCCACACCTTACAAAGCATAGTCATCACTCTAAGATGATAGGAATGCAAAAATCCAGACTTAATGGATTTGATAGTTCTTTAAAAAAAAAAAAAAAGCTTAAGGGGGCCAGGGAAGATGGCTCAGTGGAATAAGTGCTTCCCTGGCAAGCCCAAGGGCCTGAGTTCAATCCCTGGTTCCATCAAAAAAAAAAAAAAAAAAAAAAAAGCTTACAAAAGCTTTATCTCCTCCTAATCCAGGACAGTTGTATGATGAGTTATCCTGAGTCATTCTTTCTCAAGAACCAAAAGAAGAGGGAGTTGGGAAATAGATTTATCTACATATGTAAGCAGGATGGTTTGGACAACTGCACTGTACACTTCTGCTGGAGAATGGAAAGTAGCAATTAATGCTTACTTTTTTCATCTCCTTTTTTCATTGTTTGTCCCTTTTCTCCTACTTTCTTATATATTTCATTCTTTTATTCTTTCTTCTTCTAATTTTGCACGCATAATCTGGAAATATGAACAACTACTTTGGGAAACAAAACTTTTTTTAATTTTGTTTTTGGCAGAACCGGGGATTGAACTCACTCTTGCACTTGACAGGGAAACACTCTATGGTGCTATCTTCCCAGCCCTTGAACAACTATTGTAACACTATGTGTTACAATAAATTCTCTGAAACTTATATTATTTTGTTAAGTAAAATTGTACCACTGGTAGTTTTTCTATTCTAATACTATTCTGTACTCTAAAAAAATAAAGAAACTTAAAATACACACACACACACACACACATACACACACAAAGAACCACAAGTCAATCTCTTTATTGCTTAAGCTTTATCTACTGGTGGACTGCTAGACATGCTTTTCTGCAAATCCAGCCAGACCTGGCCAGAGTGTCTACTGAGTCCTGTTTGTCACGGTACCCCATCACCCCTTCTCACTACCCCTTCCCCCCTGTCTTGGCTCTCTTTCTCCTGGCACCTGTTCCTTGCACAGAATTCCCAACCCCTAAACCTGTTACCCACCAAGATTCTGGCTGGAGACTCTCTCATCCCTTGTCCTTTATCAGGCAGGAGTGCCCGTAGCCTCTTTCATACTAAGTGTCAATCACTGGTATAACACTAACCATGAAAATTACTAGTAAGCACTGATCACTTAGCTTGCATTGGACACAATTTTCCATGTATTCATCAATTTAATTACAGTAACAACCAATTTTACAGATAAGTAAACAGCCACAAACAAGACAGGTAAGTTAGAAAAAGCTCCCAACAGAGAAGTAGGGAGAGTGGGACTCAGCCCAAGTTCTTTGGTTAGGATTCTCCCTTGAAGCTGCTCTGCTATACTGCCTTGATGTAGTTAGTAAGTTCCCTGTTGTCTGTTTGTTTGGAGACAGGATCTTGCTGTGTGGTTCAGGCCAAGTGAACTCACAGTGTAGCCCAGGTTGGCCTTAAACCCACAGCAATTATTACCATGTATGTCTAGGTGTCCCCCAAAGCCTCATGCAGTAATGAGGAAGACTTCTAGTTTGTGATTAATTTATGATCCACTGTTGGGATTATGGGTATGAGTGCTGTTGGGATTATAGGTGTAAGTGCTACTGGGATTATGGTTGTGAGCACTACACCTGGCCTAGGGCAGATAGCCTGAATGAAACCTATGGGAGTAGACTTACTCTCTTTTGCCATTGTTGTTACTGCTGCTTTCATTTGCTCTTGCTGTTGTGCTGTTTTCCACCACTATGAACTGCTGCCCTCTGCTGCCCCTCTGCCTTGGATCCAGCTGAGTATGAACTGAAACTTCCATTAACTGTGAGCTAAATAAACCCTTCCTTCCTTAATTTTGGGTGTCAGGTGTTTTGTCCCAGCAATGAGAGAACAGTAACTAAGACAGTCATCCTCCTGACTCCACCTTGTGGGTGCTGGCATTACAGGCGTGCACCGCCACACCTGGCCTCTGCTTGTTGGTGATGATATTTATGTTGTTTATAGTTTATCACTATTGTAAAGTTGCCACCATTTATATTTTTAGCCATAAATAATGATCGCTAGTAAAGAGTGTTACTGTTTTATCTTTTTAGAATTTTAGTATGTAGATAAAACGTATCTCATTATAATTTGTAATCTCTTCAGATTTTCTTCAAAAAAATCTGTGCATTTTTCACATAATCATTTGTATCTCTTCGTTCGTGATTCTTTTTCTCTTTTGTGGTGATTTTATTTATTTATTTTTTGTGGAACCAGGGGTTGAATTAAGGCTCTTGTGCTTGCCAGGCAAGCACTTATTCTACTGAGCCGTCTCCCCGGCCCCTTGTGGTGATTTGAATGTGGATAGAATATCTCAAATGCCTGTGTGTTAAAAGTTTGCTCCCCAGGATGCTGCTACTGGGAGGTACTAGGGATCTGTAAGAGGAGAGGCCTATTAGGGGGTCAGGACATAGGCTGCTGGGAGTCATTGTGAGGGGGACTGTAGGACCCCCACGTATCAGCTCTCAGTTCCCTGGCTTATGTGTATGTACTTTCTCAGCCCCATGGTCTACCACGATGTGCCACCATTGCTAAAGGCCCAAAGTGCCCAAACTTGAACTGAACTTCCCAAATTGCATTTTGAACCTCAGTATGTCTTTATTAAGTTATTCTCTCCACTATTTCATTATAGTAACACAAAGATGTTAAGGTATACTCTACTTTGATTACCTTCTTGGTTTGTAGAGTATGTCTTCTCATTAAGCTCTTTTTTTTTTCGTATTAAGCTCTTTAGCACAATGATTTGAAAAGATTTAACGGAAGAAATGAATATTGGCTGTCTGCTGATCATAAGACAACTAGCACTGCATAATGTTTCATAACATTTTAGTATCACAACACAGAGGGAGTTGTTCGGGTTACTTTGACACTGAATGCATTCTCAACAATTGTTGGACAGAATTTGGTTTAAGCTGAGGAACTCTTCCTGGTCTTATACCTTGTCCTCGAGATTCACAAGTTTCCCTTCTTCAGGTTTTTCCAACAATCAAAAGAAAGAAAGAAAGAAAGAAAGAAAGAAAGAAAGAAAGAAAGAAAGAAAGAAAGAAAGAAAGAAAGAAAGAAAAAGGGCTGAGGAAGTAGCTTAGTGGTACAGTAACTGAATACCTAGAATGGGTTCAGTTGTCAGCACCACAAAAACAAAAGCAAACAAAAACAAAGATAGGAAAAATAATTTTCTACTCAGTGTGTTTCTCCTTTCAACCTTTTGAGGGGCCTCTGTGGAGGCCTTAGTTTTCATGAAAAATATCTAACTTGATGAATGATCTGCAGAGTCATTCTTATTCTAGAATAACAAGAACCCATGGCATGCTGGCTGTACTGATTGTTCATCATAGCCCCACCTTATTCTCTAGGGTGTATTTTTTATATTTATCTTGATTTCCCTAGGTTTGTTTGGCCCAAACTTGTGCTACAGAGCCCCTTTTTCCCTACCCTCAATAAATGTGAAACTTTACCACCATAGAAAAAAGAATCACTGGTATCCAAAACATTTAAAAGTAGTTATAGGTACTCCCTATTGTTGGAACATTTGCAGCCTATAACATATTTTTGCGAACTCAATGCTTTACAATAGTACCAGCTTCAGTAATTATTCCAACTTCTTTGACATTTCCTTCTTCTGAAATCTTCACACTGATGCGCTGGAGAGATAGAGCAGACATTATCATTAGAAGTGAAGCAAGAGAGATGGTAAGAGATTATGGGGAATACTTTCCTGAAGGAACTTCTTTATTCATTCAACAAATATTGATAAATAATAGCAAGTATTAGAATCTAGAAGCCTGAGTCTGCCAAGTTCTCTCTTTCTCTTCTGACTCAAGTGTGCTGTTCTCAAGAAATGAGTGTAGATCATGGCCATGAGGCTCCAGATTGGCCCAACCCCAGGCCCTGCGAGTGTGTGGGAGAGCTGCCGCTTTCTCCTGTGAATGCCAGCCCAAGAACAGGCCCGCCACGCGAGAGAGACTTTCCCCGCTTCTGGGGATCTCCCCCTTCCCTCCAGAGCCAGACAGCCCGCCCTGCATGCTGCGTGAGTGAGACCCTCTACTGAGTCCACGGGACTCCTCCACCCCTCCGGAGCCCCCACCCCCAAGCCCACCCAGTGAGTGAGAATTTCTGCGATGCTCTGGAGACCCCCAGATCCAGCCCAAGCCCAAGCCTGGCTAGTATGTGGGAGAGCTTCTGCGCTCTCCTGTGCCCTCTGGGCCAAGGGCACAACAGAAGGGCGTCACAGGTTCACTGTTGTGCCAGAGGGGCACAACAGGTTCACTTCTAAAGGTTGCAGCAGGAAGGAGCTGAACACAACAGATAGACCCAAGCCAGGCATAACTGAGTAAACTCAAACTTAATAGAGCTGCACCTGAAGTTCAATAGGTGCTAAGGTTACAACTGCACCAAAGCTCTGCACCAAAGGTCAGATGTCAGTGCTACACGAAATGATAAAGACAAGGAGCAAAATGCAATCTCAGGCCTATGAGCCCACCCATAACAGGTGCAGAGTACACTAGCTCAGCTGAAATGTTGAATTAATAGCATTGGAAGTAAAGAAACAATAGCAGAAAAGTATAGAAGAACTCAGAGCAGAATCAATTTCTGAAATAAAAAAATAAATCTCTGAATTCATAGCATCTGAAGTAAAGAATGAAATACAGAAACATTTGGAAGAAACCAAATCTGAAAAAAAACTGCAGCAAAAAAATTAATAACTTCTTCTAAAGAAGCCATTGATAAAAGATAAAGGAGATTAGAAAAATGATGGATTCCTTGAATAAGCAATACAGGAAGGAAATAGACTGCATGAAACAGAGTCAAAAAGATATAGAGGAACTTAAAATCTCAATCATAAGTCTGAAAAACCATCTGAGTGAAAGTGAAGAAGAGTTTCAGATTCTGAAGACCTTGGTGCAGCTAGTGAAAAGATAAGAAAGGATCTCTTAAAAGCAACTAGGATGCAGGAAAAACTAATTCATCACCTGCAAGATGATACCAAGATGAACAATGTGAGACTAATAGGCATCAATGAGAAGGATGGAGTCAATACAAACGATATAAAAAGAATATGGGCAGAAGTAATAGCAGAAAACTTCCCAAATATGAGGAAACAATCTGAAATTCAGGTAACCGAAGCATACAGAATGCCAAATAACTTCCCTCATGGCCATGGCAATTGATATTGCCATTCAAATACATATTATCTCATACTAATAGAAAAGTCAGAGAGAGAGAGAGAGAGAGAATGAGAAATTTTTACCTTTTTTCTGCTTCAACAAGAATGTTAAACTCCTGGGTCTGGGATCGTTTAGACCAGCCTCTCACCTTATCCCTCACACTCCATCACTCATCTTCAAGGAAGACAGCTGAGAGCTTCTCCATGTTTTAGAGGATACCCCAGCTTTTACTTTAACACTTAGCCCCAAAGGGGATAAACTAAACTGCTGTCTGAGAGCGATGCTGGCAGAGGAAGATGTGTGAATTAGAGAGCATGGAGGGTCGACTGTCCATCATGGAGTTATTTAGAAATAATGATAGGTAGATGGGGGTGGACAGGAAGGAGGGAGAGAGGGAGTAGGGAGAGAGAACTGATGTACAGTATATCTCCTATTGAGTCTGTTAACTTACTATAACACAGAGGAAACATAGCTATTATTCATTTATAAAAATAAAAAAAAGACTTGTAGAAAATAAGTAAATGGGGACCAGCAAGATAACTCAGTGGACTTTGGGAAGTGCAGGGACCAGGGCTTGGTCCCCAGTCCCGCATACTACGCCAGCCCTGCTCCTGGGGTGTGCTGAGATGGCTACCCAGTCTGGGGGTGTTGGCGCATGCCTGTAATCCCAGTGCTTAGGATGCTCAGAACAGGAGGATCACTACGAGTCTGAGCTGCATAGCAAGGCCCTTTACCAAATGCATAAATGAAAAAGAAAAAGTAAGTAAATGAAAGAGACTTACTCTTACATTAATAGGCACAGCAAACTAGGAACTGCCATCTGCTCCCATGAGTTTTATGACAGAGGGTTGTGTAAAAACCACAAAGTCTATTGGAGGCTGCTCAGTGGCCTTTCTCATGATAACTTTCCTTTATATCGTCTTCCTCCCACCACTGTCTGCCCTAATCAAAATTGCTTTGGTCGTAAGAAATAGAAACCCACACAACCAGTGTATTAGTCAGTTGTCCAGTGCTGAACCAAAATACCCAAGGCTGGGTAACTTATGAAGAAAAGCATTACAGCTAGAAGATGTAGCACAGGCATAGATTGCTTGGCTATGAACAAACCCCAGCTTCTGGATTTGGTCCTTATCACATCAAAAGAAAAAGGAAGAGTTTACTCAGCTCTCAGTTCTGGAGGCTTATATTTCAAAAGCACGGTGCCACCATAGGCTGTGGCAAAAGCCCATGGCGGATTGGTTCATGGATGGAGGGCACACGGGGAAACAGGAGCCGAGAATAAGACCCGGAAGCACAGTGCATGCTGTTTTATCACAACCCTTTTATGCAAGCTAACCAGAGTCTTAGGAGAACCGCATCAATTTCACAAGAGGGCAGCTCCCCCGGTGACTGAATTACTTCCTAGTAAGCCCGTCTCTTCGATTCCACATCACCTCCCAGTACATTCACCATGAGGACAAAGCTGTCAGCATGGACCTGTGGGGAAAGAACTCATATCTTACCCACCGCACACACCTTAAAAAACGCACAATAAATAGATAAATTTTTTTAAAAAGGTGCTTTATTTGAGGGGCATGTACATGTTTTTGGTGATAGCAGAATCAGAAACAAGTTGAACCAGCATAAGCAAAATCTGCTGATTCATCTAGAAGTGTAGGATTATGCAAAGAATGGGCTAAATTTAGGACCTGAAACCAAGCCACGTGACTTTCATGTCCTGGCTTTTTGTCTTCAATTGCTTGATAGATCTGCATGATTTTTTCCTAATCCAGACTGCCATTCTCTATGTATGGTTGGTTGTGTGTAGCTTCTAGTGGTTCTGGTCTTTACCTTCCTGATTTTCCCACTTTTGAACAGAGATCAGCAAACTTTTAAAGTCCAGATAGCAAATACCGTAGGCTTTATGGGCCAAATGGTCTCTGCTGCTGCTTACTATCCAGCTCTGTCATCATGGCATGAAGGCAGCGACAAGAACTATGTAGGCCAGGGAGGTAGCTCAGCATCTAAACGTCTGCCTGGCAAGTGCAAGGATTCTGGCTTGATCCCTAGTACTGCATGCCATGCCAGGCCCGCCGAGCCAGCCACCAAAACCAGGCATGATGGTGCATGCCTGTAATCCCAGAGCTGGGGAGGCTAAAATAGGAGGAGCACTATGAGTCCAGCCTGGTACCAAATACATACATTAAAAATAAAAAAGAACTATGTAAATCAATGGATGTGGCTGTGTTCCAATAAAATTTTGTTATTAAAATAAAAGCAGTAAACTGAGCAGATTGAAATACATGTTTGTCCCATTTGTGGACAAAGTGCCTAACACTCACTACCTACAGAAGACTACTTAGGCTCATGGTCTTAGGGGAAGGAACAGTGGACCAGATGTAGACACCCCAGGTTGCGCCTTAGGTCCCACGCAGACTAGGACGAAGCGTGCTCCTGACCTGCTTCCCAGGAGGAGGTCCAAGTGGACAAGCCACACGTCCACCACAGAGGGTGTCCTAACACTCTCAAAAATTTGAAATACAAATCGGCCTCATGCAGCCAAGAACTAGAAACTCAAAGAGTCCGAGGAGCTAAAGCAGCAGCCTCTCCGTGGAACTTATAGTTCCTTGTTTTTCCTCCCCTTGGGCATCAGTTCCCCTTTACTTATTCTAAGTGCAGTTTTCTCTGCTTGCTGTGGTGGCTAGAGTGGTTTCCCCCACTTTTAGTATTTATATTTTCCCAGTTACAGTGCTCAATTTTGTTTTGTTTTTAGTATAAGGTCTATAGGGTCTTACTACTCAGATCAGACTTGTAGTGATCCTCCTATTTTCAGCCTCCAAAGCACTGGGATTTCAGGCACACACCACCAGCAGGCCCTGGGGGCAGGGCCAGCGCGGCATGCTGGGGATCGAACCCTAGTCCCTGTGTCTGCTTTGTCAGGCACTTTAATCCACTGCACTATCTGGCTGGCCACTCATAATTGTTATACTCCCACTTTACATTGTGATAAAGAGAACTAAATGATGGTAATTTTTGAATTCCCTTTTTGAAAAGTAGTGTGTAACTAAGCACTGAGATATTTATAAGATGTCCTCAATCTAGTGTAACAAGCTATATTTATTATTATTATTATTATTATTATTACTGTTATTTCAATGCATTTGATTGTTACAGGGTCTCTCAATGCAGCTTAGACTCATAGTGATCCTCCTGTTTTCAGGCTCCCAGCACTGGGATTACAGGTGTGCACCATCACGCCCAGAATCTGTGGCCTGCTCAGGCTAAGCTATTAAACTGGCTCCATATCTATTATTTTAAAAGCCCAGTAGTGTGTAATATCTAAGTTAGATTTAAAATAAAATGTCAGGGCTGGGGAGATAGCTCAGTAGAATAAGCACTTGCCTGGCAAGTGCAGGGTCCTGAGTTCAATCCCCAGTGCTGCAATAAATAGATGAAACATTATCTCTTGTAAGAAGGTACACATAGGGGCTGGGGAGATGGCTCAGTGGAATAAGTGCTTCCCTGGCAAGCACAAAGGCCTGAGTTCAATCCCCAGTGCCAAAAAAAAAAAAAAAAAAAAAAAGAAGGTACACATATCATTATAATAAAATGCTTAGTAAAAGAAGAGTTTTTCCTTTTTAAAAACTCCAACCCTAGCAAAACATTTCTTATCAAAGTCATGAGCCATCTTTAGGGCCAATTGTCTTTTGATTCAATACTGATCTATGACAAGTGACCCTGTCAGGCAGAAAAGGCATGGCACGGGAGTGAGCACCCTGAGTCTCTGCAGGTCTCAGTGGTGGTGCTCATGAGCTCAGCAGTCACTGCATCTTCTACACCAAGGGACAGACAGGCTGCTGACCACGCATGGCAGAGACAGTCCATCGAAAGTCACAGTCCTACTACTCACTAGGGTGGAATTGTCCTGAGGTTCAACCAACACAGGGCTAAAGCTCCAAGGACTGCGTTTCCTGTCCTCCCTGCATCTGAATGGGCTGTACAACCGGTGCTCACTGGAACGTGGCAGAAGTGTCCTTAGCATCATCATTAAATGAGCACCCGGGAGCTAAAGAACTGTTTAGCTCAGCAGCATCGAGACACCTTGAGAAGTGAAGAATGACAACATGAGTCCTTCTTCAGCAGAGCTATAGCTCAACAGAGAGAAACTAGTATATCAATGAATATTGGCTGTTGTGGTCATAGCGATAATGGGATCTGCATCTACATTTGTGTTTATGTAGTGACCTACTTTCAAGGAACCCTAAGCACATGAACGTTCTCAACTCCATGTTGGTGGGCTCCCTGCAAATACTACAGCATTGTTCTTATTAAACAGAGGGAAAGCCTGTGACACACTTGTGAAGTCATATTTGTGTCTGCCCAAGTCTCAGTATAGCCAATATAACTTCAAGGAACCATAGTTTTTTGAAAATAGAAGTAGAAACTATTTGTTTAAATAGACTAATAATATCAGAACAGCAAAACATAAATTCCATATTATTTTAACCCTCACAACAATCCAGCAAGCTAGGCTGTATCCATGCTATGAGGTGAGGAAACAGAGGCACATGCATGCCCATGCTCACTTTTCAAAGCAGAATGAATACCAGGTCTAGATTTCCTGACTGAGAAAAACATTTTACTTGATGAGCTTCAGGGCTTACTATCCTGAAAGAAGGCACCTTGGCATTTCAGAGACCAGCTATAGGAGGAAGGGTACGCTCACCTTCTCTGGCTCTTCTCCTCTGAAGCAGGTGATAAAGCCTAGGAGGTCACTCCCTGACTTCTTCCACCCGTCTCCTCTACAACAGGTCACAAAGATGCCTGTACTCAAGAAAAGGAATGTTCTGTGTAGACATAGGCACAAAGAACTGAACACAGGCAGTACAGTGGCTGGGGAGCCGAGAAGGCTGTCACTGCTGGCGCTGCTCTGCCCGGAGATAACCAGCCTTCCCACCTGACTTTGTAGTCCCTGCTCTCACAGAGCCGTGCTGCCCACTTTCCCAACCTCAGGCTCTTCCCCAACTTGGTTAATCCCATCTCAGCCTTCAGACTCCATTTCAGCACTCTGCCTTGGGAGTGACTTGCTAGCTCTAGGCCTATTCCTGGGCCCTCTTTTCATCCAGCACATGCCATGGTGCCTAGCAATCATCCATTAGTCTTGGCAATTGTATTATTATTGTCCCTCCCAGCTGGAGAGGTTGAAAGTGCTAGGAGAGCAGAACCCTTGTTTCTACTCACCACTCTCTTCCTACCACCTGGCAGAGATATTTGGCTCTCAGCAAGAACTTTGTTTGAATAAATGTGTCTATGGATGGATAATGCATGAATGTGTAAGACTAAAAAGTATCAAACTCAGTGGCAAAGTGCTTGCCTAGCTGGCATGTATGAGGCCCTTGGTTCAAAACCCAGCACTGTCAAATAAGACAAGACAAAACAAGACCTTTTAAAGACTAAAGCAGCCAAGAAACCAAGAATACAGCCAAAAATACAGATAACTTGAATTTTTGATAAACAGCATTTTCTAGTAGAACTTACATTTTATTAGTTTTGGCACATATTTACACTTAAGTAGTTTGTAGGAATCCCCTCCTGTTTTTTGTCTTGGTCCAAGTTGTCAATATTTACAATCCCAAAGATATGTTATTAGAATCCCACCAAGTTAATTCCAATCTACCACTCCCAGTGCAAACCACAGCAGAAGTAAAGACACTAAAACATATTTATAATTATGGGGAGCCAAGGGGCCCTAAGTCCAGCCATGAACATGGCTTTTTGGAACAAGGAGCTCTACCTAGGGCCTAACCCAGGGTTTTATTCAGTCATGAAGGAGGAGTGGCTTGAGGATGAACGGCTGAGAACTGTGGGTTGTAGGTGAGGACTGTGAGCTGGACTAGGTATGAGGCGTGCATTTACCTCTGTAATATACAAAGGATGTGCAGAGAAAGTAATTTGCATTACAGTATTGAGATAATAGCTAACATTTTGGGGTCAGGTGCTTCAGCGCTGTAATCTTTCAAGCCCAGGTGTGGAGCATTGGCTCTTTGTCCTGCCTTGACCTGGCTCATATTAACAAGCAGCAGGTGTGGGTTATCGGGAAACACACCTGTTCTCTTCAAAGGCTACCATCAGCACCTTGGCTAGACCAATATACCTTGCCTAAAGCCATTGAAAGAATAAGGAAAAGTCCTAGCCAGCTGTATACCTATTAATACAAGGATGTAGGGTCAGAAACAGCCAAAATGGTGACAACAGCTCTTCTTTCAAGAAGAGTTGCCCAGATGGTCCTCTACAATAGTTCTCATTGTTTATCTGAGGTTTAAATTTAATCATGTATTCTACATTTTTATTTTTAAAATCTAAATTTTGCTACTGGAAGAAATGTTGGAACTTATCAAATTCTTCATTTTCAAGACAGAGTGGTACCTAGAAATTTGAGTCTGCAGGGAGGTTTCCTTAGTGATAGCTGATTGCAAAAATGGTCAAGACTCTCTAACCTGTAGGCTTCCTCTCTTTACCTTCCTTCAGAGGCGGGACAAGCCTTGATAGAAAGTGATCATACTGAGAGTCCAGGGAAGCAATTTTTGAGCCAGTGAATGCCCTTCATCACTTGAGCTGGTTTGAATGGCATCTCCATCCCTTTTAACAATGAGAATCTTCACTATACTAGTGTAACTCCTTCTATATTTTCTTATTTCATGTGGTTAGACTATTCATCATAGTTCCATTCACTAAACAGCTTGATGAACTTTTATTAAATAAATTATACCTAGATCAATTGAACAATTTGTTCAGATACATTCATTTGAAGACTGTCCCTAGGTATTTTATGAAAATGTGTTAAAACCAAAGCTCAAGTTAACAGGAAGTTCTTTTGATATATACAGCAAAGGGAAACATCCTATTAAGTCACAAAATATTATTCTGATGTATGTTGTAAGAGGAAACATCGTATTCATTAACAGAAAGTTCTGATACATGCAGTAAAAGGGAACTGGACTCATTCTTTCCAAATCAATCATACCACACAAATTTGACCAAATTTTATAAAGTCCAACATATTGTCCAACACGTCCTTCTCATGTTTCACTTTGCTTTTGTTTTTTCTAGAAAGACTCCACACTTTTGGATATGCACACTAGACAAGGTGACAAGGATGAAATTTAGGATCTTTGTGAAGATCCTAAAATTCACAAAGAATTGGGTGAACCCAAGCATATTGGAAACCAAGGAGAGATACATTACATACAAACTATGAATCCTAACAGTCACAGGACAAAGTTATAATAATTTAGTTTAATGATCACAACTGACTATTTTTCATTCCAGAATTGGGCAACACTTCAATCCATAAAATAGAGTAAGCGTTCAGATGGGCTGAGCAGTAGAGCATGGTTTTTGTAGACAGAGAAGGGATAAGGGGGGAAAAAAAAGCAGAAAGAACTCATCATTTCACAGTTGCTGTCCTTGGAAGGTGGGGACAGTGAGATAGAGCAACAGAAAAATAACTGATGGCTTCACGCCAGGTCACTGCAGGAGAGTTTTCTTTGAAAGGATGATAGTAGTTAATTATCACGTGAATTGAAAATAGTGTGTTTGGGAAATTTAGCTGTGACCTGTCTTTCTTTCTCTTGATTTCTCGAAAAGTCAGATCACAGCTTCGTTTTGGTTTAGTGATGTGGACATTTAATATGGGTTTTGATTGTTAGTTTGGTTGGTTGGGGACTAGTTCAGGGGTCTAGTTCAAAACAACAGCCTTCTGTAATTTTTGTTTAATAATTGTTAGGTGTACAAAAGAACCAAGCCATTTCCTATACAGAAGAAATTGTTCAAGGGCAGAAATGCATTGAAAGCCCCCTGTGTGCCAGGTGCTTTTCTAGGCCCTTAGGAGGTATCAGTGAACAAAATAAGATCAGCAACCTCTTGAGGCTTATTTACTGCCTCGTGAATGGGGATTGAGGGAATTCAGACCTAAAAGAATGAAACAGTATGCTCTGTTAATCTGTAGAGCCCCACCAAATACCTGGGCAGGAGTCAATCTCAGAGTGGAACCCTAAGTTGGAGGTGCAAGGCAGTCACAGGAGCCAGCATAATACTCCAGAATACTGTACAGGAGCACAGACAGCCCCAGCGGGCAGCCAGGAGATGGCACGCTCCCTGAGGAGGCCCACTAGCACTAGAAGATGTGGAATCGGGTCCAGATCCCTAGGAAATGCCTTTAGATAACATAAAAGGAGTATAACCACTAGGAAAATAACAATGTAAAAAGTATTAATTATTGAAACTGTACTATAATTCAGCTTTTTAAAAAAGATAAGTTTGCAGCTACGTTCTCTCAATCCATTGATTAGAGGCATCTGCTCGAATAGTGTTTGTAAAAAGAATATCATGTATGCACCTTGTACAACAAAAAACCACTACAAAAACAATAAAAAAAAAAACCATAAAAGGCAATAATCGTTTTATTTTTGTTTGTTTGTTTTAAAAGCAAGGTTTGGCATGGAGAAAATGCCTGTAATCCCATCACTCTATAAGTTTGAGCCCAGCCTCAGCAACTTAGTAATTTAGTAAGACCCTATCTTAAAAAATAAAATCAAAAGGGCTGCTGACATAGCTTAGTGCGAAGGCCCTAGGTTCAATCTCCAGTATAGCAGGGGTGGGGGTGGGGTACATTCAGCAAAATTTATCAGTTTTGTTGATCAAAAGCAACCATCAAAAAAACTGACAAGTCTCAAACTAAGAAAAATATTTGAGAAACACATATCCAAATCAATGTAGAATACTGTACTACTAGAACAAGGGGGGAAAAATCAATCATTTCAATTGATGAAGAAGCATTTGATCACATCCAACACCCTTTTGTCACAAAGATATTCAGAACACTTGGAATAAAAAATGTCCCAGTCACTTTCTTCACTACTGAGAGAAAATACTTGACATCTGCAACTCAAAAGAAGTTTCAAAAGTGTCAAAAGTTTCAAAGCTCAAAATTCCAGAAGTTTCAGTCCATGTTTGGCAGGCTTGCAAAAATGGCGGGTGGGTGGAAAGGCCCTCTGGAGAGGACAGCTGCTCTCTTGGTGGCAGCGGGGAAGCAGAGAGCAGCAAGGAGTTCCTTCCGGGTCACACTTCCGGTGACCTGCCTCTTCCAACTAGACTCTGTCTCCTGAAGGCAAGCTAACCTCAGTACTTCATCCCACAGTTCAGTCACTCTTCTAAAGCCTCACATTCCTGAGGCCTTTGGGGAAGATTCACAAAATAATCCATTACAAAGAGAACTTCCTTAATAAAATAAAGGGTACCTACAAACCTCTAGCTCCACCCTCTCCCCACAAAAAGTCCACAGCTAACGACTTCATGTGCAAGGTGAAAGACTTTCTAAAAGCTTTCCCTTTCAGATTAGGAACAATGCAAGCATGCATGGGGGATGTAGGTTGCTGGTAGAGTGAGTGCTTAGCAGGCCTAAGGTCATGGACTCAATTCCAATCTTAAAAAAAAAAGAAAAAAAAGGCAAGTGCTCCATTCACTGCAAAAATGTATTGGTAGTTCCTGAAGAGTACATACACACACTAATTTACACACACTACCACCTCCATCACAGGCAGAAATAAAATTAGGCAGGGTACAAAATCTGTAAACATCATCAATGAATAATCAAAAAATGAAATTTAAAAAACAATTCCACTCACGTTACTATCCAAAAATATAAAGTACCTAGCAATGAGGAGGTAAAGATTTGCATTGAAAAGTATAAAGTATTGCTGAAAGAAATTAAGAGCATTTAAACAAAATTAACTTGTGTTCGTGGATTGGAAATTTTAGTTTTATTAAGATGTAGTACATCTAAGCTGATCTTCAGATTCGATGCAATTCTTCTAAAATACCAGTGACTTTTTTAAACAAATGGAAAATTTGGCCTTCAAATTCATATATGGTAGTACAAAAGAGTGTATGATAGCTGATACAATATTTAAAAAGAAGAAAAAAAGAGCCAGCCAAATAACTCAGCAGATTAAAGCGCCTGCAAACAGGTGCAGGGGCTGGGGTTCTATTCCTGAGTCTGCCATGCTGCCCCTGCCCCCCAGGGTGCGCTGAGACAGCAATTGAGACTGGGCGTGGTGGAGCGCCTGTAATCCCAGCTCTTGGGAGGCTGTAAACAGGCGGATCACTAGGAGTCTGATCTAGTAGTGAAACCCTACTGTAGACTCTTCCCTAAAAAAAAAAAAAGAAGAAGAAGAAGAAGAAGAAGAAGAAGAAGAAGAAGAAGAAGAAGAAGAAGAAGAAGAAGAAGAAGAAGAAGAAGAAGAAGAAGAAAGAAAAAGGTTGGAAGACTCATAGTTCCTCATTTCAAAGCATACTATGAAGCTACAGTAATTAAAAGTATTGTGCTTGCATAAGGGATGTACACATCTTGATTTTGGACCCATCTGCCAGGGGTCCCTTTGAAGGACGTGAACTGCTGTCTTCAGCTGATGCACCTAGGGTAGGATCTTCCTGACACTAGTGTGTGGAGTCTTTATTATATGAGAAATAAATATCTATTGTTCTAAGACAATGTACTAAATATAATTTAAACATAAGGGCTAAAATCATAAAATTCTTAGAAGAAACCACAAGGGAAAATCTTCATTAACTTGGATTTAGCAATGGGTTCTGACTCTTAGATATGACATCAAAAGCATGAGTGACAATGAACAAAAAAAAAAAATTCATCTAAATTATGAGTGTTTGTACTTCAAAGGAAACTATGCAGAAAGCCAAAGGACAGCGTGCAGAATAGGATAAAATATTTGCAAGTAATATATGTGATAAGGATTTAATCCCCAGAACAAAGAATTCTGTTATTTAAATATAAAATATAAACTGTCCAATGTAAAAACATGGAAATGTCTGCAACATTTCTCAGAGAAGATGTATAAATGGCAAACAAGATGATGAAAGGGCTGGGGAGATAGCACAGTGGCATAAGCACCTGTCTGGCATGGTCCCAAGTTCGATCCCCAGTACTGCAAAAAGAAAAAAGAGATCAACAGCACCAGAAGAGATCAACCACCACTTGGGACATGCAAAACGAAATCACAATAAGACACCATTTTATACTTATTAGGAAAGTTGCAAGTATGACAAAAGTGGTGCCAGGATTTGGAGAAATAACAATCCATACACACTGCTTATGGGAATGCTAAGTCCTGTGGCAGCTACGGAAAACAGTATGACAGGTTCTGAAAAGTTAAACATAGAATGAGCATATGTCCCACCAATCTGCCTCCGAAGAACATACATCAAATAATTAAAGCAGGAAATTAAAGAAATATGTGTATATCCGGGTTCATAGCAGCACTATTCGCAACATGTCAGTGGTGGAAACAACCCAAATATTCATCCATAAATAAATCATGGTATATACATATAATATTTATCGGCATTGAAAAGGACTGAAGTATTGATTATTGTCATGACATGAATAATTTTGAAAACACTTTGTTAAGCCAGCCATCTATTGAATGAATTGGTGAATATGAACCATTCATAATAATCAAATTCCTATAGATAGAGAGGAGAATAGAGAATAATATCTTAATGAGTATGTGGTTTCCTTTTGGGACGATAAAAATGCTTTAGAACTGGGTAAGGACATGGCTGTGTGTCATTGTGAATGCACTAAATGCTACAGAATTGTGCATCTTAAAGTGGTTAACTTTGTTATATGAATTCCATCACCAGTGCCAGTACAGCAGACTCCTGAAAAAGCATTCCTGCTCCAGCCGCCTCTTTTCTCTGGTGGCTGCCTTAAACCACAGACTTTCCATGGGACAGTCTGCCTGCAGCTGCAGGCCGCCCTGGGCAGCTCCACCTCCGTAGAGGTGCTCCCCGGCCACACCCCTCTCCCACCAACCTGAAGCCTGCTGCTGCAGGCCACTGAGTGCCCCCCAGAGAGGATGGGTGGGCCGGAGGGAGGCTCTGCAGCCCCTTTCCCAGTTCCCATCCCTGGTCATGGAAGGCGGGACCCATTCTGCCAAGGGTCCCTTTGAAGGACTAGAACTGCTGTCTCTGCTCCACTTAGGGTAGGATCTTTCTGACACTAGTCTGTGGATTTCAGTGTCATCGTGAGTTTGGACGGACCACAGGTTTTTCTGTAGCTATTTTCTAGCATTCACCAACCTTGTGCCTGGACCCATCAAACACTTTGCTTCCCTATACTATTTACCCTCCTGCCTATCCTCCCTTCTTTCCAGCACACGCGGATAAGTGGATTTCATAATCCTAGCTGTAGCATTTTATGGATTTGTTATGTTTGTTGTTTTCTATGAGGCACATACACCAAACATGGGTGCTAAAGGAGAATCTCCTCTGCTCCTGGTCACTCCCTTAGGAGCCAACACAGTCTTATTTCTTATAACTCAGATTAGCTTTTGTTCTCTTTTGTTCTATTGCAAAAAATGCTCCCACAGTCTGATCAGATAGGCTTGGAAAAATAATATTTTTTCTCCCTGAAGGAGAAAACGCTTTCTTTACTGGTGCATTGAATGTCCCCCAACTTTGCAGAGGTGACAATTCTGGACACTGCCACTACAACAGAGAATGTGCAGACAACCTGAACTTTTCAACAACAAAGGGTGACAATTTATTGTTAGTCACTTTTGAGTTTCACCGGTACTTTAAAGAAATATTGGGTGCTGCAAGTAACTGAAGGCATAAAGCTTATTAAACCTGGGAATGACAATGTTCCGCTGTCACTTTAAATATGGGAAGGAGGGAGA
>PVKA01001108.1:114200-159049 GCA_004027165.1 Ctenomys sociabilis | reverse complement strand
TGAATTTTATACTTAGCAAACATACCTTTGAAAACTAAAAGTAAAATATTTTCTACTTAACCAGACTTGAAATATTTTAATACTTGCAGATGTAGCATATAGGAAATAACAAGAGCATAATTCAAAAGGCAAGAGAAGTTGCAGTATGTTCCTGGATGAACAATAAAGAGCTCTCAAAGTGATAGTTATGTAGGACTATATAAAATATATTAGATGAACCCTTATTTAAAAGGTCATTGATGATTTCTATGAAACAGTACCAGTCTTATGTCAGATTATACACATTTTTTTCATATATATGTGTGTATGTTTGTATAAAAGAGGGAAAAAGTAATATAAAGTCAACAGAAAATGGAAATATACTTTTTAAAGTTTTGAATAGTAGGAGAATATATTGTATGATGTCTTTTAGATAAATTATAATTCAAAGACATAGTGTAGCTTTCTGGAGCCGGGAATCGAAGGTGTTGAGTTTGTCATAATGGCAAGTGAAGAAATTAATGAAGACTGTCCTGCAGAAATTCATGAGTACTTGTCAACATTTGAGAATTCCGTAGGAGCTATGGACGAGATGCTGAAGACCATGATGTATGTTTCAAGAAATGAGTTGCTGCAGAAGTTGGACCCACTTGAGCAGGCTTAAGTGGATTTAGTTTCTGCATGCACATTAAACTTAATGTTTTGGGTTTATTTGGCAACTCAAGGAGTCAGTCCAAAGGAGCATCCACTGAAGCAGGAATTGGAAAGAATCAGAGTATACATGAACCGAGTCAAGGAAATAACAGACAAGAAAAAGGCTGGCAAGCTGGATAGAGGTGCAGCCTCAAGATTTGTGAAGAAAGCCCTCTGGGAGCCAAAACCTAAACATGCAGCAAAAGTTGTCAATAAAGTATAAATTAACTTTCAGCTTTGATGTACACATATCCAAATAGTACATCATTTTTATTGTTTGCACAACATAGGTAATTATGTGGCAACGCAAGGTGTTTTTTTTTTAACATGAGGTTTAAATTTATTTTCTTTTGAATTCATGTTTAAATTTACATTTTAAAATTGTAGTGCTAAGAATCCCACCCCCAAAAGACTGACTTGCCTTTATTGATTTTCCTGTAGAGCACCATGAAGTTTTTAACATTATGATATAGTTCATATTTACAGTTTACCTTCTCTTTTGGCAAGACATTCACTTCTTTATATAGTTCATCTTTTTGTTTTCTTGAGATAGGGCTTTACCTATCAGCCTAATTTGGGCTGATCTGGAACTTGTGGGAACTGCAACTTCCTGAGAGCTGAGATTATGGATTACAGGCATGCGCCACCACGCCTGACCTGTATAGGTCGGTCTTGCATGTACCATTTTATAATCAATTGTGAAATTTAAGTTAAATGTTCTTTGTAAACATTTTGTACTATTTTAAATGAATAATGACCTTATGAGGTATGCTTTCTATAGACTGAAAATTTAAATACATGTGTTTTTACTGTGTGATAGTAAGAATGAAATGGCTTAAATATCTACTTTTTCCTGTGTAGTTAATTCATCTTTCATTGCTGCAGAAATGATTGCTATTTTGGTATTCAAAGTGTGAAATCAGAACTTTAGCGTTTTAATTCTTGGTGTATTGACTCAATGTTATATTTAAAATAAAATGTATTCTTACTAACCAGTGGGAAATAAGGTTGTATGCTGACGTCTGGATGTTGGTCTGACGACTGGACCCTTTCAATAAAGACTCAAGGTATTGTGCAAAAAAAAAAAAAAAGATATAGTGTAAATCTGTAAAATTTAGATTAAGCAATATTCAGAAAATGAAATACTAATTAAAAATTAAATGTTTCAAAACAATTGAACTAAGAAAAAGTTTTCATGATAGTAAAGAAGTACTAAGAATAAAACATAAGATAAATGGTGGAATGACAAATAAATGACCATCACTTCTGACAGTTTGGGGATAGGATATTGCATAGAATTCTAGTATGTTGTGGATATGAATAATGACTATGACACTTACTGGTGGCCAGGTGTCACTTGTGGGCCTGAGCTACAGCTATTTCCTTCAAATCCACCCTGTAGACTCATATGGAATCATGACCCACATGGTGCAAGAGAAGTCCATTTGTAGAGTGTGCTGATGGAAATATTTTGCTGCTGTCCACAAAAGAATAACTGAAACACTACTGTTGTATACCTCTTATTCTCCTGTGTTTAATTGTTTGCCCTATTTGGTGGGTTCTTTCCATTCTCATTCATGGGGTTGTGATCATTTTGCTCCCTCTCTAGAACATCATTTGGTAGTCTGTGTAGGTTTGGCTTTGTCAACATGAAATTCTTTAGTTCTCTGTCATGGAAGTATTTTACTTCTCCATTGTACTTGAAAGAGAGTTTTACAGGGTGTATCAGTCTGGATTGGAATTTGTTTTCTTGCAAGACTTAAACTACTTTGCTCCATGCTCTTCTTGACTTGATGGTTTGTGAAGAGAAATCTGCCATTATCATGATGGGTTTTCCTTTAAATGTGATCTATTTCTTTTCTTTAGCAGCTTTTAGTACACTGTTCCTGTGCTGAATTTCTGGGATCTTGATTATTATATGTCTGGGAGTGGTTTTAATTGGGTTGATGTTATTTGGAGTTGTATATGCTTCGGTTACCTGAATGTCAGATTGTTGTGCCATATTTGGGAAGTTTTCTGCTATTACTTCTGCCCATATTCTTTTTATGTCATGTCTTCACTTCTTCCTTCTCATTGATGCCTATTAGTCTCACATTGTTCATCTTTGCATTGTCTTGCAGGTGTTGAATTATTTTTTCCTGCATCCTAGTTATTTTTAAGAGGTCTTTGCTTACTTTTCCACTAGCTGCAATGGTGTCTTTAAAGTCTATTTTCACTTTCACTCAAACGGACTTGCCAACTTGTGATTGAGGTTTTAGTTCCCTGACTATCACTTTGAATCTGTTTCATACATTCTATTTCTTTCCTATATTTATTCAGAGGTTCCATCATTTTTATATTCTGCTCTACTTTTTTATCAGTGTATTCTTTAGAAGCACTTAGTACTTCTTTGATTATAGTTATGACTCCTTTACTTCAGAAATTATTTCTGATCTGATCTCTTCTATACCTTTCTGCAGTTGTTTCTTTACTTCTAACACTGTTATTTCAGAGATATCAGGCGTGTGATTTCCAATTCCCTCTATGCTAGTGTCTTCTGCATTTGTACTAGGTGGACTCGGGGCCTGAGGCTGCTTTTTGTTCCTCCTCTTTGTCATTTTATGTAACACTGACTTTTGAGCTTTGGTGTAGAGCTTAGATAGAGTTATTACCTTAGCACCAGGTCCAGATCTAGGAAGTTCAGACTCCTCCAGGTGGGTGTGGCCTGGTTCTGGCTGCTGTGCTCCACTTCTTCCTGCTGCAGCCTTTCTGGTGAATCCTTCGTGCCACTCTGGCAAGATGTTCTGCTCCTGAATCAGCTTGGGTGGGTCTTGCCTCTAGCCTCTTTGTAGGAAGTTCTGCTGAAGAGTTCTGGGTTGACTCAGGATCTGATGGTCCTGGGCAGTCTCACTCACATTAAGGAGAATTTTTAAAGAAAACACTACCCTTTCTATTATAGCTGACTCTGAGGCTGTCACTGATATTCAGCATTTCTTTTTTGCCCCCATTCTAGATTTCCTTTTCCAGAAGCTGGATCTTACTAATTTGATTGCTTGCCTGCTGAAATAAAATCTGAATTGCAGTCCTCAATTATCCTTTAACTTTGCTCTTGTTGAGCCATGGTTGTTGATGGTTTGAACATCAGTAGACTAAAGTATATAAACAATAGTCAGAACTTTAAGTTCAGGGAAACTGGTAAATGTCCAGTTAAAAATCACTCCTGAACCCTAGCAGGGAGTCAGAACTTCTAAGTAGTAGAGATTGAAGTTTCATGAATGAGAAACACAGATTTTTAGTCCTAGTCTCATCATTTAGTTCCTGGACTCAGGCATTTGGCTACTGAAAATACACGACATAAATCAGCCATTGCTTCGGTACATATATCACACCCTGGAAGGCATTACTCCAGCTCTGTAGGACGTTGTCTTCATAGTGTCACTTCAATTGATTTTTTAACAATAGGTCATTCTGCTGTTGCACAGTTCTGCAATATATTTTTGTATGGAAAACTAATGGAGTAAATGTGATATGTATATTGTTGTATTGCCTTAGTTATAAAATGGATCCTTTAGTGTAAGACAGCGGTATGAAGCCATGTTGGTGTGTAAGTTACTTTGAAGCCCTGGGATGGTAGCAGTGGCAAAGGTGCTGGGAACTGGAAACAAAATCCATGTGCAGAGTAAGAATTCTAGAAAGACAAAATCAATGCCACCTTCTATGCAGTGAAGTAATACTCTCCCTTTGTAAAGGTGCTACATTCATGGCTTGGTATCAGTCAGTCTCTATTGCTGATATTAGACATACAGTCATAGCTTTTTCAACTATGAGAAAAACCATTTTGGTCATTCTGCTATAGACCAATAGTGTCAATTCTCTCTTTGGTGGCCTAGGAGGAAGTCTGTCCCAGAATCAGAAAGTGAGTTGTCATAAACACCTCATTATCAATATTAGATAACATACATTAATGTTATGGTGCATGTTTTTTAGTGGGCATGCATCTTTTATGCCAAATTCACTTTTCCCAGAGTTTCTTACCACATCATCTCTCATAGTTGTAGGCATCTGATCAAACACCCAATCCATTACTGCAATTACATTAAAAGTCAGGGTTCAAACTGTCCCTTAGGCCTTTTATTCTTTTGAAGTGGATAAGCAAGAAGTATTCTTATACTTGCAGTTGTTCATCCATCCTCCTGAATAAGGCTGCAGTGCAGTAAAGGTCTGTTTTAGCTACTTCTTAATTCCTTTTTCTCTCACTTGGTCATGAAAGAACAAGGCATTGTTGATATAACAGTCTGTGTTTCCTGCAAATGTAATTCACTCATTTTTCTGAATGTGCAATGCCTGATCCTAAATTTGCCACTTTTATCATAAAGGAGACTAGTTCTGTACCCATCCAATCCTGACTCAATGAGTGCTTTAAAGTCCCAGTCATTTATTGACCAATAGTTAGGCATATAGACTTGGCTCCTCTGACATCTTGAGAGCTGAGTTTTGTTTTAAAATAGAAAATTGTTCTCTCCCACAAAACCCCAGCGGCTGGTATTTTCAGTTCCCTCCCGGTGCTTGCCAGACTCTACAGTATCATTATCCATAAGACTGGATCCATTAACCACAGATGCACAATAGCCTGGATGGTCTAAGAATATCCCTGTTCTTCTGTGTCTCTGAAAAATAGGCCAGACAGCACTATAAAGTAAGGAATGGGGTAGCCTCCACAAGCTCTACTGTCACTTTTCTGGACAGTAGATGTTCAGAAAAAAACTTTGTCTTTACCTGAGAGAATGTTCTCAACACTTGGCATGCTCCATTGCTCTGGACAGCTTAAAACCTTAATCAATTTGTCATTCCTCCTTAATTTTTATGAGGCATCTGTGTGTATATTTTACTAGAATCTAAGGTACCACTTCATATCATGTCCAATTAGTATGTTCTTGTCAGTGTAGTGGAATATGATGATAATCCATGTGACTTAACACTTTGAAAGTCAGGAGAATTGACATTATTCCAAGGCATGGTGTTTTCCTGCCTTCCTGCTTTTGATTCTCCTTATGGATAGGGCTGAAAATAAAGCATTACCTTTTGTTCTTTTGTAATACAACATCTCCCATGACAACTCTGATGGGGCTTCTACCACTTCCAAGTTTTAGTAACCCATTAGCCATTTTTTTCTGTAGGATTGTGAGAACTCTGCGGAAGGTTTTGCAACCCTAACCTTTAAGTCTTTGAAGGTGTTTCCAATTAATTCTTCCCAGTACTGTGTATCCATTCTTGCTTTGAATTATTGTCTTGATACGACATAGAACAGCAAGAGAAAGTTTCAGGTGCTTATATTCTGCCCTTCTTAGAAAAAGGACAACTATCCCATGGCAGAAAGCTAGTGTGAGGGTTTCTCAATAATATACTTGAGGACTGAGGAAATGACTCTCAAGATATGTCTACAGAGCCATTGCACATTTCATGAGAGAAACTTGGGCCAAAGCTTCAGGAATTATTGTGCCTCCATGATACTGTCCTCTAACCAGAGAAGCCAGATGGCACTTCCAGTACTCCATTATCACTGTAGTTTGGCATTCCACTGTGGCAGTCCTCAAAGTCTAGGCTTTCCCTTCCACAGGTGCAAAGATCATCCATGCAAAGGCTTTGCTCTCTTCTGTTACATAGGGCACTTCCTCAGGTGCACAAGGACCTCAATCTTGTGTAGTTTGGCATCCAGTTAGAGTCCTCACAAGTCTGCATTTTCCTGTTTCTCAGAGCACAGTCACCTATGCAGAGAAGCTCATGGTTCTCTCTGTCTTTCCCCTGGGTGTTCCCTCTGTGTGACACGCTTCTTGCTCCCCATTCCCTCCACGTTGGTCTAATCAGCTAACTATTGTTGTTGCATGATACGCCTTTTTTATTCTTTTTTGGTACTACTTAATACAGTTTTAAATAATTTTCTGTGTTTAATTACTGCCAGTTTCTACATAAGATTTTCAGGGTTAGTTTTGTTATCTTCTGTGTATTTCTCTATCCCTAATGTAATGCCTGGGTCACATATATGGTGATTAAAAACCATTTAAAGAATGAATAGTTAAATGATGAAAGGGAGGGAAAGAAAAGCATTTTGCTTGAGCTCAAAAGTGTTGTCTCTCTATATCATTAATTCTAAGAAGTTTATGCTTTGTGCATTTTAACATTTCTAGTATCAACCTCTAGGTCATCTATCTGTTGAGCATTAGTTATTACTACTTGTACATACACAAAAGCAGCTTGGAAAAAAATTTCAGAAGCAGTAGTGGAGCAGCACTTAATACTTTATCATACAAAGAACTGCGTTTTGTGGAGAAACAGCCTTTTCTGAGCTGAAAAGTTTCAGAAGAATTGTGCTCTCAATGTGAAAAAATTTCAGTTCTGTTTGCTCACATAATCCTCTTTTCTTGTGCTCAGAATTGATCGATGTTATCAAATGCCACTGTTACACTTATTGAGATCTCTTTAATAATTGTAAAATCATTTTTATGTTATAAGAAATTATTACATTATAGTTTAACCAGGCAACTGTTTTCTTAGTATTTCATAAAAATTGTGCATTTTATTTTATAGTCAGTGTAACATGGCATTATGCAGTTGTCTTCAGAAGCTTTTTTAATAAGGTGGACTTTTGTGTGAATTAGAGAAACATTGCTATCTCCAGGCAAAAACAGCCATGTAGTTGGATGGAGAGCATAAACTAGATTTCTGCTTCTCTTCACCATGGCTTTGAGTAGCAGAACCAGTGCCACAACATGCAGCAGTTTCATCTGTCCTCATGTTTTGTAAATATTTTGGGCAGAGAAGGTAGCTCAGTAGTAGAGTGCTTGTTTAATGTACAGAATCTTGTTTCTAGCACACGCATGTACACACACCAAAAAAGACAATTTTACTTAGAATTTGCAACAGGGCATTATTTGTACATACAGCCTTAAATATTGCTATCCTATCGTTGAATGGTTGTAAGAAAATTTTGACTGCATAACAGAGTGACTACTAGATCAGTGTTAAGACAAGCAAGTTACAATTTTAAGAAGTCTTTTAATCTAAGGCATTTTTTTTATAATAGGTAATCTTACTGTGAAGCAGTTTTTAATTGGTGGGTATCAGGGTGTTTCTAAGTAGACAGGAGATCTAGCAAAATTTAACTTTGAATATATCCAGATCATTGGGCTTATCATCTTTTGAGAATGAAACTCTGGCCATGAAGTGCTCAAGTCTCAACCCTAGGCATGTCTGCTCTTGATGGTTGAGGCAGAGGTATATGCTTGTCTTTATGTCTTTGACAATATTATTGTATAATCATGTACTCTGAAGCTACTTTCCATACCTGATGGCCTCAGAAAAATTAAATTTTCCAGCCTTACTTTGACCAGCAGCAATAAGTCTAACTTACCCATATAATGGAGATTTTAATTCCAACTAGGAGTGGTCTACTAAATTAATATTTTCTTGGTGTGAGCTCTAAGAAAGATTTGGGTAAGAACCTAACCCTAACTCTAATCCTGACCTAATCCTGCCTGTTATAAAAGATTTAAACAATATTTAAATAACGTTATTTTATGAATTAGAAGGTAGTCAGATAAGGCAAAGTGAATGGCATATGCTGCAGGATACTAATCAGCTTTTCTTCTGGATGGTTAACAACCTAAGTTAACTCTCACAAGTCAGAGTTGGAGAAATAGAAGAGCCACAAGGCCAGCCAACATTTTGGCCCTAGCCTTTCAAGGTCAGCGAACACTCAGGACATAGGAGAACCTGTGCTGCAACATCATGAAACTCAGGGGAGCTCCAAATTTTCTGAATGAGATTATCGAGCCACAGAGGAAAGAGATTGAAGTATGCCTGGGGAGAGTCACATGAAGAGAAAACTTTCTCTCAAGCTCTCACAGAGAGCAAACTGGTCAAGCATTGGCCGTGACTCATCCACATGGATGACACAGACAAAGGAACTACAGAATAATGTACAGGACTACAAGATAAACCCTGAGGGGACTTCACTGACCACATAGGAAATATAAAGTTCATGTGTTAGTATATAAGTCTTGATCTATCTAGGTCTTAACCATCCACCAGAAAAGTATAAAAATGAAGTATACTTCGTGGGGCCATAATATTAAGCTGAGCTGTAAATGGCTATGGTCGACAACTTCTTTGAATAACTCACTATTGTTGTAGAATGCTGGATTGTGTTGGATTGTGGTGTCGAGTTCAATCACCTAAGTTAGTTGAATGACAATGGAGTGCCCACCTTTGACAGATGTAGACAAAGGAAGGGTTGTAGAAAGAAAAAATCATGATGTGTGTGTATAGACAGTACAGTTGGGATAGATAACGCTGTGCTTCTACATAATTCTATGAGAGGCAAGATCTGCACTAATGGTGGTTGGACAGGATATTATGTCGGCTTCTAGTACTATGGTCATCCACTAGGAAAATAATTATTGAATTTTTGAGATAATTCAGGTATAAAAAATAAGTAAGCAGCTACACTCTTAATTCACTGATGAGATATCTGCTAAAATAATGTCTGTAAGTATAATATCATGTATGCACCTTGTACAATACCAAAACATTATGAAAGCAGTTTGCAGTGTATTAAGTTATCAAATCTGTATTGTTAAGGTGTCTTGAAACTGTCTGATTGACATTTGTAGTTCAATAAAATAAAAAAAAACTGAAAAAAATTTAAAGAATTTTTTTAAAAATGAATTAGAAGGTAATATGATTTATATTCAAATATAACATCTACCTTTATGCAAAACACCTTTACAGCTTATGAGTCCTGCCTCTGTCCTTCCACCCTGGTTGTAATATAAACAGAGAGTATAGTTTGTATTAACCTGGCTTCTAGTTTGCTGCATGTATTCATAATTGCAAGAGATTAAAGGAGAAAGCCACAGCTCAGGAGATGATAAGCAAGTCAGGCAGATCCAGAAACTGAACTTCCTGGTGGGGGAGTAGTGTCCTGATCATCAGCACACAGCTACATTCTCCTCTCTGAGTTCACCACAGACTTACCTTTTCTTTGGTTTTAGGTTTTATTAAATTGGGCTTCTTACCTAACTGTACGAAAGTGTATCACCATGGAACATACTCGGAGAAAAGTTTCACATGGAGGAGTGTCAATTAGGGAGTTCATTAGTTACGTCAGTAGAAATGCTCCTGTGAACTTATATTTTAACTGTGTGTGTTACGCCTGAAGCAGTGAGAATGTGCCTCTTGTGGAGGTAGAACACATTTTGTAAATGCAAAGTATCCAGGAGGTACTTTTATTGTTAGCCACACTTTTAGATATTAACAAACTGCTTACATGGATTTGTAAAAATGTATTTCAGTAAAAGCCAACATGTCCTTATTTTTATTGACAGTTTATCACCATTATTTAGAACAAGATTTAAAAATAGTCAGGAGAAGTAAATAGAGTTCAGATGTTTGCTTCTCATCTTTAGCTCTAGTTTTAAAATTTTTGATTGGGTGAGAATGAGAAGCACTTTGTGAGGTTTTTATTATTATATTTGATTATATTTTCTCTTTTCATCACTGCCCATAACTGATAATTGTTTTGTTATGCTGATTAGAAAAATCATTACCTGATTCAATCTAATCTTTTCAATTTTAACTAAACCTAAGATTCTAATGACAGTTCCAGTAATAAGCAGGTTCTAGGGGACTGAAGAGCAGGCAGAATCATGATATATATTATACACAGTTCACCAATTCTAAGAGTTTTATCACATATAACCTTCTTTTGAGTAAGCAGCGTTTTTTAATAGCTCACAGGGGACATGTTTCAAAGCTGGCTAATAGTGTAATTTCCCATTTTTCACTGGCAGGAACCCCAGCCCCATAATGGGGAAGGTCCCACCAGTGTGAAGGCCCCACATGGGGACCCCTACCCTAGTGAGAAAATGTGCCCCTGAAGAGGCGTCTTCCTGGCCACTGGGCCCACTGCTACCCTGCCACGTGAGTACAGCACTAGCTTTGAGTACCTCAGCAATTTTTCCATTTCTTGGTGGCCATATATCTGATGTAAGAACGGGCTTGGCCCTGTTCCTTTTCATCCTCTTCAACATTTCAGGAAATTAGATAGAAATGTCCTTTTATCCTCTTTTTTGGAAGTTTAATCAGAGGAACTTTTTAGCTAAGAGGTTAGGTCTAAGAGTGTTAAGCATAATTAGTGAAACAGTCTGTCTAGAATAGCACTGTTCAGTGGAACTTTCCATTGCTGGAAATGTACTGTATATGTGCTCTCCAAAATGGTAACCACTAACTTGTATGACTACTGAGTACTTAAAATACAGCTATAATCCATTCAGGAATTTAATGTTTAATTTTATTTAATTTAAGTAATTGTAGTTTAACTTGCCACATGTAGTAATAATTAGCTACTAATTTGGACAGTTCATGTCTGCATTTAATGCTTTATGTCTGAAGCATCCAACCTTGCACGTTTCTACAGATGTACCTCTTTAACATCCTAGCAAAGAGCTTGTATTAATAATTATAAATATGAATCTCAAAAAGGAAGAAAATACTTAAAATTTTTCATTTCTAAATTTATTGACTATGTAATTTTATTTATTCAGTCTTAAAATTATGAAATGACATATTTAAATATTCCTGGTTTACTTTGTGCTTCACATGTTTTAATTTGCAATTTCACTATGTACATAGGGTAATGAAACAAAATTACTTTCATTTTACTTGTTATATTTTATTTTGTTGTTTGGTTAGGTTCAGTTCTGTTCAGTTCAGTTCAGGTTTTTTGAGACAAGATCTAGCTATGTAGTTTAGGCTGGAGCTGTGTAGTCCAAGCTGGCCTCAAACTTGTGGTCTTTCTGCTTTGGCCACCCAAATGCTGGGTTAACAATCATGCATCACCATACCCAGCTTCATGGTGTTCTTTACAGTGAGACATAAAATATTCTACACTAGCACAGTATTTGCAGGGCTATTACTAAAACATTAAATTAAATTTAGCATTTGATAATTACAATACTTAACAAGTTTCAATGTTTGTTTCTCTAGGGGGATTACTGAACTTACATATTAAATTTTTAATTTTATATATTGAATATCTTTCCATTATTGGATTATCATTTAAAGTTTCATAGCTCATAACAGAGTTGAGTTATTACTGCATAATTTTATTTTGAGAAAATAAGGAAGTCCATACCCTTGATAGAGGAATGATACTTTAGTGCTCTCATTCTAAAATGAGCAGGATAAAGTAGAGGGCCTGCTATAGCCAGTGAGGAGGGAAAAAAACTTAAAGGACTGAAATTTATTGCACAATGCCGTAGCACAGAAGTTCTTTTCCTATGCTTTGGGTACTGATTGAGTTCTACAGACTGCACAGAACATACCCTTCTGTTGCAGTAGCAAAAAGTACTCTGGATCTCTTGAAATGAATCATGTTGTGGAATTCCATCCTGTTTTTACATAACTACTTTTATACCACTCAGACCGTGTACCACATTTTTTAAAATACTGTAATATGTTTAGGAAAATAGTTTATAAACTAAGTGATAGGTAAAATGTCTGGTACATACGACTTTATGAAGGTAATGAGGATGTATAAGACTTAGAGAGCTAACTTGATAACTTCATATATTCTCTGATAGAATATTCTGCTTTAATGTGTACATTTTTTTTCTGATACAGGATCTCACCGCACAGTTCAGATTTGTAGTGACCCTCCTGTGTCAGCCCTCTTGGTCATGGCTGGGGTGGCAGACATGTACTGCCATGCCCAGGCTTGGTGGCTGGCTCAGTGCCTAGGGCTCTGGAGCCAGCACGGTATGTAGTACCAGATCAAACTCAGGACTTTGCGCTTACCAGGAAGGTGCTTAGACTGACAAGCTCTCTCCCCAGCCCAAATATGTACAGTTTTAAACATTTCAGTTAGATCATCTAGCTATCCCCTGTTCTGGGGTAGGGAAAACCAATATAGTGGAAATGATCATATTTCTGAAATTGTTATATAGGTTTAATGCAGTCTGATCAAAATACCAACAGAATTAAAGAAAAAATTCTAAAATTCATTTGGAAATGGAAGTCATCAAATAGCAAAAGTAGCTCTGGGCAACAAGGGCAGAGCAGGGGCATCACAATCCCAGACTTGAAATTATACCGCAGTGCTGCTGTGATTTAACAAAAAAAAAAAAAAAAAAAAAAAAAAAACCACGTGGTACTGGCATAAAACAGACCTGAGGATCAGTGGAACACATTGGAAGATACAGAAACAACTCTAAAACCATGCAGCCACCTTTGACAAAGGGGCCAAACATGTTCACTAGAAGGAAGATAGTCTTTTTAATAAATGATGCTGAGAAACCTGGCTCTTTACATGATGAAAACTAAGCGTAGGTCTATCTCTCTCTTACCACACACTAAAATAAAATCAAAATGGATCCAAGACCTAAATATGAAAATAGGAATCCTAAATCTATTGGGATATGGACTAGATGGAAATCAAAGATACAGATGTAGACAAACACTTTATGAACAAAATCTAGATTGTATAGGAAATGATGCAAAGAATCAACAAATGGGATCTCATTTTATTAAAGAGCTTTTGCACAGCAGAAGAAAGCACCAAAGGAGTGAAGAGAAAACCCACGGAGTGGGGAAAAATTTTTTGCCAGCTGTTCTTCAGATAAAGGACTGACATCTAGAACATAGAACAACTCCCCCATATTTAAAGACCCACTCCAGAAATGGTCATCTGAACTGAATAGACATTTCTCAGATAAGGAAGTAAAATGGCAAAGAAATATATGAACACATGTTCAACACCCCAAAAATAAAAAATAAAGGGGCCGGGGAAATGGTGGAGTAGAATAAGCTCTTCCCTGGGAAGCGCAAGGGCCTGAGTTCAATCCCTGGTTCTGCAAAAAAAAAACATGTTCAACATCACTGGTCATTTGAAAGAAATAAATTGAAACAACACTGAGATTTCATCTCCCAGAAAAAATGGCTATCATCAAGAAGTCAATCAATAATAAATGCCAGGAGGGCCATAGGCAAAAAGGAACGCTTCTGGGAATGTGGACTGTACAACAGTGGTAGAAATCAGTTGGTGATTCCTTTAAAAAGTCAAAGTAGTGAACGGGGAGATAGCTCAGCAGCATAAGCACCTGAGGCAAGCAAAAGATAAGAAAAAGAAATGGGTCCTGGGTGAAATACCAGAAGTATTAACAAAAGAACAAGAAAAACTTTTGGCAAGGTCCTGAGTGAATCTGCAGCAGAAAAAGAAAAGAAAAGAGTAAAACTAGAGGTTGTATTTAACCCCTGTCCCAAAAATATTAAGTGTCATACCACAGCAATATATTGCACCCATGTTTACAGCAGTACAGTTTGTATTAAGTAAATGTTAGAAACAGAAAGTGCCCATCAACCAGTGAACAGATTTAAAAGATCTGGGTTTTTTTATACAGTAGAGTACCACTCTGTCATAAAGAAGGGTTAATTTACATTTCGAGGTAAATGGATGTACCTTGAGACCATATTCTTACCTGAAATAAATCGGACACATATATTTAAATACTACATTGTTTGTCTGGTATGAGAAACCAAAAGTGCAAATAAGGACCAAAATGTATAACAGGTTTTGGGAAATGGGAAGAAAATGATCAGATGGGTTGGGGAACAAGGGAGAGGCTAGGAAAAAGGAGGGGACAAGAGAAAGAACAGATAAAAAGAAAAAACAGAAGCAAAGCTTTTGTAAGCAAAGACGTTAAAGGGAAATGGGAGGTCAGGGAAATGGGAAAGAAGCAGCAAGACAGACCAGGTGCAGGTCAGATTCTCTACGGTGAATATGTTGTGTGTGTCTAAAATGTACCAGTAAATTTCTTTAAAACATTTCAGTTAAATTTCCAATTGTGAGTTTTGTCTACATATTGAAAATACTGAATTTTTACTTAAAATGAGCACAGAGTATTTTTAAGTTCATCCTTTTTTCTGTTAGAAAGCCTGTTCTCAAGCTCTCAGTTAGTTTCATGTTACATGATAAGAAAGAGAAAATAATACTTTATCTTTAACCTCTTATTAAAAAGAGAATTAGTATGAATGTGATTTAAGGAGAGTTTAATGGAAGAAATACCAAAAATATTAACAAAAGAACAAGAAAAACTTTTGGCATGCTTTGTCTTTCTATATATTCATATCTCACTTAAAACTTTGATAAATACTTGGCAATATTTTAAAACCCCATGAAATGCTTTCTGCATATGAAAGGGGAATCATTAAAGATCCTTAAGTACAAATCAAGATACAATGTAGAAAGCATGTATTTATCATTATAGATTTCTGATCTTCCATTGCCATGGTTTTCTTCTAAAACAAAGTATTACTGTGCAAAATGCTTTTCCCTATTGGCACAGGAACATAGTCTTTTCTAGGAGGAACTCCACCTGAGCTTATTACAGTTGTGAAGGTTACTGTCCAAAAAAGAGAAGTATATCTGAGAGCAAACAGAATCTCTGATGTAAAATAACCTAAAAATGTAGTTCTACTCTGTTAAGCTTTGTTAAGTTATTTGATTTGTTAGAGTCAGAGCCACTAGAGTTTAAAGGAAAGATTGAGGGACTTATTTTGCTTTACTCAGTTTTGTTCTATTTAGATTTTTAATAAGCTAATGAATTTAGATGTCCCTACATTAAAATTTAGTTGATTTTAATATTTTGTAAATGAATTTTGAAAGTTTAATATTTAAATGTGTTTTAATCATTTAAATATGCTTATCAGCTGTTTATGGTAGAATCTCCTTTAGAAAGAGTTTTACATGAACAAAAAGCTTTTAGAAAGAATAATTTATTTTAAAAGGTCTTACTCATGAGCATAATCTATCTTTTAAAAGCTCATAACTGGGCAGATAATTGAAAGGCTGTCATTGCTGAATGCTTTCCACCTACCCTGAAATCTGGTTTTAGTTCGTTTTTACCTTGTGTGTCCAAACTCAGAAAGTACCATAAGAATAAAATTATTGAATAAGTTTCCAGACAGCCTAAGACGACAGAATTATAGGCTAGAGGAAGTTAGCCAGCAAATATCAAGTTAGCAAGCCTTCTTCACAGTGCTGTCTCTTACAGTAAAAGAAACTGCTACCTTATAAACCATATAACACAGACTGCACTCCAGGCTGCTAGCAGAATGTATATATATATGTTATACATACATAGATACATACACACAGTATAATAATTTGCAACTCAGATTCTATCTCTGGTGATAATGAAATATGTGTACCTGAGAAATAATATTGTACAAATAAATGCACCTCAAATAGCAACTTCTTTATCTTTCATTTTCGTTGTACAGGGATTAAACCCCGAGAGTCACACATGCCAATCACTGCTCCATCTCTTCACTTCTTATGCTGCCTCTGGAGACCTAAATTTTTCTGGCTATCTAAGAAACAGGAGAGCAAAACCTTCATTAAGCTCTTCTTGTCATACAAAGAGCTTCTGATGTTCACTAGGAAATCCTAGGGAGTTTTCCAACTACTCAGGAACCAAGTTCCTACATATGGCCTCATGCATTCTTGGGCTCTCTGACACACTTGTAAGGAAGTGAAGTACATAGGGATCGGGGAGGTGGCTCTGGAATAAGCACTTCCCTGGCAAGCGCAAGGGCCTAAGTTCAATCCCTGGTTCTGCCAAAAAAAAAAGTGAAGTACATTGCCAGTTGTAGAATAGAAAAAAAGAGAAGGTTCCTAACATTTTCTGTGTGAGTTTAGAAGTTAAGCTGAGGTTTAACTAAATTCATATTTTCAATAAAACTGTGAATATGAATTTAGTAAAGAAAATACCCCTTGAGTCTGATAAATGAGTAAATAAATATCAATTTAATACCGAGAGTAAGGTGATCATGAATTGCCAGTATTACATATGGACTATAATTTGCCAACTCAGATTCTATCTCATTTATTGCTTGTCAACTCAGATTCTATCTCATTTATTGCAAATGGCTATTTTAAATAGATGTCTATACGGCTCCGGTTTCCTCCCTAATTATGTGTACAACATATTTAAAGATGTTCGAGGGCCAAGGAGATGGCTCAGTGGCATAAGCGCTTCCCTGGCAAGCACAAGGGCCTGACTTAAATCCCCGATTCTGAAAAAAGAAAAAAAAAGATCTTCTCTATCCAACATTTATTGGCCTCTTTTCATATTTTCAAGGCCTTCCAACTGCTTATGTTTTTGTTTGTTTGGTTGGGTGGTTTTGTTTCTTTTTTTTTTAATCATTTATTTATGTGCTTGGTACAGAGTCTCACAATGCAGCCTGACTCACACTTATCCTCCTGTCTCAGCCTTCCCAGTGCTAGGATTACAGGCGTGTGCCACCACACCCAGGTTCAGTAGCACAGTATGGCCCAGATTCCAGGGTCAGCATGGCCTGTGGTACCGGGGATCAAACCCCGGTCATTTCCTTGCCAGTTAGTTGTCAGCTATTAGGACAAAGTGCTTATGTTTTAAATAAGCACATTAATCCATGGAAAATTCTATAGACAATTCCCTTTGGCTCTTAAGAATATTGTTTTTGAATTTTGTTTTTTGGACTGGGAAGATAGCCTGACAGTGTAAGCACTTGTCTGGCAAGAGTAAAAACCCGACTTCGATCCTCAGAACCCCAAACGAGCTATGCCAGCCACAGAAACTGGGCGTACTGGCACATGAGTGTAATCCCAGCGCTGAGGAGGCTGAGACAGGAAGATCACTACAAGTCTGACAAGTAAGACCCTGTACCAAATAAATAATTTTTAGATTTTTAAAAAAGAAAAAAGGAATTTATTTTTTCATTATTCATTTACTCTGTGGCTAATTAGGACAAAGCGTATTTTCCTTTCATAAGCATTCTGCCAGATGACAAGATAGAAGTAGTTATGGTAGAAAGAAACACAGAGCACAAAACGCTAATACATGTAACTGACTTGTACCCCTTTTAGTGCAACATTCTTTTAGTCAGTTATGCCAGAAGTTTCATTTTTTAAACTTTTTACATGAAACTCAAGTGTTCCCTGGAAAAATTCAAGAACAGGAATTGGAAGAGATAAGTTTTGGTTATATATCACTGTTAGGAGCTAGTCCTAAAATGGAACAGTAGGCATGAAGGATTAAAATCTGCCCAACTGATAACTTTTAACTTCAGCTTTTAACTGTGAGAAAATAAATGAGTTGTAAAAAACCATAATATTTTTACAAATGTAAGCACTTTTATGAAATAGCATGTAAGCCATCCTGGAGAAAAGGAAATGGCGTTGCTCACTACAGAAGCCATGTACACAGAAGCCATGTACACATCCAGGACCTCTGCAGTAGCCCTTCTGCTGCTCTGAGGCCTTCCACACAGACTTGGCATGAGAGCACTGTCTGTTGTCCCATGAGCAACACTAAGTTTTAGGGAGATTGCTAAAGGTCCACCAGCTGGTGCAGAGAGCTGCTTAGCCTGTTCAAATTAATCTCTCATTCTTAGTTTGGCCTTAAAGGATAGTAATGATTAGGACATGGCAAAGCTAGAGAATTGAAAGTGGTAGAGAACATTCTAGGAAGAAATTAAAACATCATGCTTTATCAGTCATGGTTAATTTCGAGAAAGCATTCTTTGTTTGAATATATATTAATGTCTATAAGAAAACAGCTTAATATTTTAGGGTCGGGAAATCTTATAATATTTTGTAATTTACCAAGTACTTTCAGTTTCCCCAGAAAGCCAATAAAATAGGTATTGTTATTTCCATCTTATAACCAAGGTATTCACAATAGTGACTGATAGGAGAACTCCTGTATCAAAGTGATAAATTGCAGAGATTTGTCACAGTTCTACATGCTTGTTAATTTAAGTAGAAACAATTTCAAGGCCATCAGCCATATTTTAGCCAGCGTAAGACTGTTTTCTTAAAATGTGTACCGTATTCAGAAATGCCTACATGACTTTATATAAATTCAGCACCACTAATGTAACTGCACCTACAGGTATCTAATGATCATACCTAAAAGACACCCATGAAGCAAGTATTTTAGCAAAGTAACTTGAATTCTTTTTGTGTTGTTGTGCCAGTTAACTGAGTTATTCCTGATGGTTTCTAGGTAGCTTTCATCAAATATTACTATATTTTATTAAATGGAAACTGACCAATAAATGTCAAGTCTCAAGAGTTGTTCACATTGAAAAACTTTCCGAAAGAATTCTATTCTTGAGTCAGAGATACTTGAAACATAACAATGTTATAAATTTATAACAGTTAAGTCATTAAAGTAAGCATTGAATTACATGGCACAGTATTTTTTTTAATGTAGTACAGTATCTGCAGGGTCCCACTACACAGATCGGACTCATAATGATTTTCCTGTTCTCAGCCACCCAAGCACTGGGATTACAGACGTGCACCACCATGCCCAGTGTTAGTCTACTGTCTCAGTGCTCCCTGGGGGTGAGGCTGGCTTGGAGTGCTCGAATCAACCCCAGCAGCTGAGCTCTGCCTCAGTAGGCCTTTTAGTCTGCTAAGCTATCTATATTAGAGTATTCTGAGCAGTTTTCTTTTTGTCATTGATTTGATTTCCTTCTTAAAGGTTTTTAACAGATAAAATACCATGATTTGCATTTATATTTTAGTTACGTATTAAGCCACAAAAGCTCATGTTTTTTCATCAGATGACCAGGATAGCTATCTGATTTTAAACAAATAGTTTATGATTATGCTATTGTATGTGTTTTGTCTTAATGTGAACTTACTATATTCTGCTTGAAATGTCTTATTTCTTTGCACATCCAGAAAATTTAAACTACTCTAGCAAAGCCATTACATCAAAAGTAATATGAGTATATGATATGACATTTATGTTAAATGATTTTCATCTATTATATAGGTTTTTGTAAAATTATAACAAACTATTTTCATCTGGCTTTAGTTTTATTTTAAACATGGGACTAAGCTAAAGTGGTTTATCATAAATATCGCACTATAAAGTTTATTTAAAATGCATTGTAACATTTTTCAGTTTTAATAAAACAAGATTAGCATCATTCAGTATGAAATACTATATCGTTATAAAACATAATTCAAAAATGTCTCTCTGATGCTGCCATTTCCTTGCATTAATTTAACCTGATGTCGTCATTGTCTAACACTGTGTTCTATGTGATGCTAATTCTTGTGAAGGACTGGGCTAAATATGCAATATATACACACAGACACACTCACAGTATACACAATTTCCTACTGTTTTTTAAAAATGAAATTGTATTTTCAAGCTCTAGTTGTGAGGTAAAACTATGAAAAACTTAAAAATGCTTATCTTCAAATGCTAACAAGTTCTAAAATTATTAAATGGATACTCATATCACATGTATTTTTTATTTATTATCTTACAAAGCATAAGAGATCTTACACAGTTTTCTACCATATATTGATTCGTAATAACTAGTAGTAGTCCTGGCTGTAGTCTCATGAACATTTAAGCCATCAAACCTTTTTTTTTTTTTTTTTGTTTGTTTGTTTGTTTGTTTTTGGTGCTGAGGACCGAACCCAGGGCTTCCAGCTTGCTAGGCAAGCATTCTACCGCTGAGCCAAATCCCCAGCCCCTAGCCATCAAACCTTGACAGTTAACTGAGGTAGTCTGGCTCCTTCGGTCCCCAGGTCCCGAAAGTCTGCAGAGATGACCACAGAAAACCTCCTTGATCTAATGAGTTACTTTTTCTCCTCCCCATTGGTTCTCTAAAATGTTTGTGTTGTGAGGGGGGGCATTACAGGAGAGCAAACCCATAGCCAAACAAAAAAATCTGTACTAGCCATTTTCATTAACCAATTATATATAGTTTAGAATGCATGAGCTAGTAGTACATTGGACTTCATTTCAAAATAGCATGTTTGTATATGATGCTGTGGCTGTTCTACACTTCAGTCAGTCAGAAAGCCCTGGGTTATATTACCAGAAAATCAGCAGTTCCAACAGCACAGGTGAGTAATCACCTATAATAATAGGTATGGAACCTTACCCTAACATAAAAAAATATTTAAAAAGTATATCTTTTGTAGTGACTTAACTAAGCCATTATTTAAATGTATTTGCCTAAAGATCGGAATATTTAAGCCAATTTTAAATGTAAACAGAATTGCATTTAAGCTATATTAAGACCAATGCATGTAAAGTGGTTTTTTTTTTGTGTGTTTGTTTTGTTTTGTTTTGTTTGCGGAACCAAGGATTGAACTCAGGCCGGTGCACTTGCCAGGGAAGCTCTTATTCCACTGCGCCATTCCCCAGCCTAAAGTGTTTCAAATATATGTTAAGTATTAACCACAAATGATAAAATTAACAATATAGATTCTAGAATACACTGTACTCTGTGATAATATCTGTATCACATATTATTTACCTAACATCCTTTGAAAGTAAGCATGTTGTAACATGAGCTTTCATTAATGCTTGTTTTCACTGAAATTTTTGTGATACTCAAAAGTTATATCTAACATTTAGTGACTTCTATTACATATTATTTCTGCCACTTTTATTTCTACAAATCACTTCCATCATTTAATACTAATAGCAATCCTATGAGAAAGATAAAGTTACCAGTCCATTGAGGGAACTGAAGTAATATTTAAAGAATTATCTAAGATCATATAGCCAGTACATAGCAAAATGAAGGTTGAATTCAGAACTGTATGATCCCAAAGCCAAAGCAGCTGTGCTGGCTGCTGCAGTAGGCAGTCCAACTCACCTTGGATATACTCGTCTCATATTAGAGTCCCCCCCCCCAGTCATAAATTTCTAAAAGGTCTAACATCTTTAATTAAATAATTTTAGAACTGGTGTACCATAACTTTTAGTCATAGAAGAACCTGATAGCCTTTACTAAGTAAAGGTACATTCTCTGACTAAGATAAAAATGAATGCCACTCTGGCTTCTAAGAGGCCATCAGTAGTAATGCAGTGGCAAAGTTGTAATTCTGTAGTCAGTGCAAGAGGTGAAAGGAGCATGTTGAGCCGGGCGTGGTGGCACATGCCTGTAATCCCAGCGCTCAGGAGGCTGAGGCAGGAGGATTGTTGTGAGTTCGAGACCAGCCTGAGCTACAAAGTGAGCTTAAGGCCAGCCTGAACTGCATAGTGAGACCCTGTCTCAAAAAGACAAAAGAAAAAGAAAGAAATAAAGGAGCATGCTAACTGCTGTCCTCACTTTTCCTGCTCATTAGTCCAGGTCTCAAAACACCAAATCCCACTTGCCTTCAGCTCAAGCACATCCAAGTTTTTGCCTTAGCAAGTTATAAATATTAAGACATACTTAAAGAAGTACCTAAACCATTTTAACTGCATGGCTACAAAAGCCCTGCCAAACACCTCTCAGAAGAACAGTATGTACATTTTAACTATAAAAACTGAAGTAATATGCCACACGTTTTCACAGAATTTTTTCTTTTTCCTTCTCTTTACCTTCTTTCCTCCCTTCCTGCTTTCCTTCCTTACTTTCTTCTCTCCTTCCACCCAGGCATGAGATTGAACCTCCAGCCTTGTACTTGCTAAACAAGCACTCTGCCCCATTCTAACCTCAGAAAAATAGTCTGCATATATGAGTATAGGCACATATACTTTAGATTTAGGTACCTTCTCATGACAGTTAACAGTTGTTTAGCGATGTTTTTAACTATCCCTGTGTTAGAAGAATACCTATAAAGGTGCCACACAAAATATGAGGCCTTACCACAAAAGGTATACAGAAAAATTACTGGTAGCAGAATAAATATTAAAATTCACACTGTTTATATTAATTTACAAAAGGAAAATATATAATTCATATATCAAAGCTATAATTTCATGAATTTTTAGGTTAAATTAGTAAATTAATATTTTTTGAAATACTTTGAAAATGACTTTTGTATACTTTTTCTATGAAAAAACTCAAATGAAGAATACTTCAATTAGTACATGGGAAGGTAGATAACATATAAATGCGATGTGGAGAACACTGCCTGACATGTGCACAAGTATCTCACAGCCAGCTGTCAATAGTTCACCGTCCTGTATAACAGTTTTGATGCTCCTACTCTTGTCAGAACCTGTTGTAATGAAAACATTAGACAGATTATTCTCATGTAGTCGTGAGATTCTTACCAACTACTTCAAAATAGTGGTTAATCCCCAATTTCTCTGTCCTTATTTTTGTTAGGACAGTGTATTTATTATTCACTAGCTCCTTAGAGTTTACTGTGATGTGTTATCAAGAATAATACAAAACACCAAAAAAATTTTGGCATTTTAAGTGAGATTTTATTATGAAAAAGTCTGAGATAACACTTGAAAACTACTTTTCCCTGGGAGAAGATATTTAGTAAGCAAAGTTGCTTATAAGGGATATGCAAATACCCTGTTAAATGTGAAATGACTGTGCCACTGGAATTTGAAAAGAACTGTTGATGGGCTAAGTTAAATTTGTGCTTTGTTTTGTTTTGTTTAAGTGGTTCTTTGGTACCAGAAATTGAACTCATGACCCTGCGCTTGCCAAGCTGGGGCTGTGTGCTGAGCTGTGTCCTAGGCCCCCAAGATTTGTGCTTTGAGATAGCTTTTTGTTGTTTAGTATGTTGGTTTTAATTGAGAAACCACTTCCAGAAATAAAGTGGGTTTTGAAATCTAGCTGGCTTCTTTTAGAAATCTAATCGTCCCCTTCTTGCTCTGTGACTTTGAACACACTGGCAAACTGAGCCTCAGTTGTACATAAATATGGTCTAATAAGTCTTACTTTGTGAGTTACAATAAAGATTAATTAGTAAAGGACAGCCAGCCAGGTAGCTCATTGTATTAAAGTGCCTGCTTAGGCAGGCGCAGGAACCAGGGTTTGATCTCAGGGGTGCTGTACCGGCCCTGCCCCCATGGCGCACTGAGATGGCAAATGAGACTGGGCATGCTGGCACGCCTGTAATCCCAGCACTTGGGAGGCTGAAAACAGGATTACAAGTCCAGTCCATGTAGTGAGACCCTAAAGACCCTGTACTAAATATATTTTTTTAAAACACCTGCTTCACTGGGGGAGATAACCAGCTACCCAATAATGAAATGCAGTGGATAAAAGGAAATGACTTAAGTCCTGATATCAGAAGACCTGGATTCAAGTTCTGCTACTTTTGTTACATGATCTTGGGCAAGACATCTACCATTTGGAATGAAATTGAAAGGAGCAGGGCAAAAGGGAAAACAAACCAAACAACTAACAATAAAATAGACATAGACTCTGAAGATTTAGATACTGGCTCTGGAACTGACATATTGTGTGTTCTTTAACAATCATGTGTCTCTTTATGTCTCTCATCTCCAAATTGAGCATGATGAAACCCATTTCGTAGGCTGTAAGGATTTAATTAGAACATATGGGTGTGTTGGCACCTATTACACTATAAGTGTATACTAAATATATGTTTGCAAACCTTTATGGCTAGCCATTGCCACAGTTATAAAACAGTTGACTTGTTAGGCAGTCACCAAAATCCCTCAGAGCGCTTAGTTCACCTGCTGTGGCAAAATGCCATAGGTGTTTGGCTTTCAGATCACAAGTGTATTTTTCACAGCTCTCGGGGCTGGCAGTCAGAGTTGAGGTCACAAGCATGGTCTGGCCCCTCTTCCCATGGCACACTCACATGGCAGAACAGTGATGAGTGTGCCCTCTGAGGTCACATTCATGAAAGCTGGTTACCTCCACAGGGCCTTATCTCCTCATACTATCACTTTGGGGAATAGCTTTCAGCTTATAAAGGGAGAACACACAAACATTCCCATCATAACAGCCTCCAGCGTGCTGTATCATTCAGCTCATACAGAATGGATATTGTTGTTGTTAAGCTCAGTAGGGATTCCTGACTTAACCTAAAGGAAGTAGTTGCAAAAGAGAAAATTGTACAGTATACATCTAGGTTAAATAAGATGCTAAGAAAATGCATTTTATTATTAATGTTATGACTTTACCATTAAAATAATAGCAGTGGACATCTGTGAAATTAGCTCCAGGGTTCAAATGTCCCATTCTGACCAGTAGGAACATCTGTGTATTGCACTCTGGTGGTGATTGAGCACCTCTGTAATAAAGCAGAGTTGAAACTGTTAACAGGCAATTCACTGGCAAAGAAGAACTGCTATTTTTATAATGTGTATATGTCTGATTTAGCCTCTCCTTAATATTTTGCATAAGTTCCAAAAGAATGTATCATTCATTCACTCCATTTTTGAGTGAAAGATTCTACTTGTTGAAAAAAAAAAGTCTGTTACTAATGTGAGTTTTTGTAAAGTCCTCTGATTTCTGAAATAAACACAAATTATTTCCTTTTCCTTCATTTTCACAACAGAGATCTGTACACATAAATCTTGAATATATAGCCCTGTGTGGAAAATTGCAAAACTTAACTATATATTACAATAATACGAGGAAGGCCACACTTACAATAATCAAATAGTGAGACTCAGCCAGTAGATTAGAATCTACCAATAAATGCTAAAATAAAGTGAGCTGTTAGTGTCTCATCCTACCTTTGTGGCTTGCCAGAATTCTCATTGTGCCCTTGCCCTTCCTGCTCCCTTGGGTGCTCAGCGTCTGGGGAAGTGGAAAGTTCTGTGCTCGTCAGAGATGCAGAGCCTACCCTCCTTCTTCGATCCAGGAAACTGACAAGGCCAATTCCATAGGCATGTGGCAGACCGTGGTGTATCCAGAATGTTTGGTCTACCAGAACTGTTATAGATCTGTGTAATTTAGTTTAAGTTTTACATTTGTTCCAAGTAAATAGTTGGATTTAAGAACCACATTTGATTTCACAGTTGATATTCTGACAACAAATAATAAATGAAAAAAATTTAGAGCCACTAAAAACAGAAATGTAAAGAAAGTCATTTCACACTACTTGGGTTTTAAGTACTACTTTGCCCCTGTAAACAGTGATAATCAGACAGTTTAAACCATGTAATTTTTCAAACAAAATATTTAATGGAATTAAAATAGCCAAAAATAAAACTAATCTAGCTTGAAGTGGATAAAGAAAACAAGAGTAATAAGTGCTTGCCTGGCAAGTGCAAGGTCTTGAGTTCAAACCCACAGGAGGATTGTTGCCAGCAGCACGAGAGGCAGAACTGGCAAAGCTGTGGAGAGGCTTCTGTTTAGAGGAGCTGTCGGAGCCGTTGGGAGCTGCTATTTCTCTTGGGCTGTTCTGCTGACGGACTTTGTCGTGCTGACTTTTCTGGTGTTCCCTTTGGAGGAGAAGCTCGGACCTCACTGTCACTGAGGATGGCTGTGGTTCACTTTTGGGGAGCTCTGGTCCTCACGTTGAGTATCATTTCCTGGCTCTGGAAAGATGGTGCATAGTTCAGTCTTGGAGTAGCTTGTCATGTTGACTTTCATGATGAGAACTCAGCTTTCCTCCTCATTGGAAGAGATTGGGACTCAGTGTTTTTGAGGATGGCTGTGGTGCTTCTCAGGGAGCTCACAGTTCTTTTTTTTTTTTTTTTTGGCAGAACCTGGGATTGAACTCAGGCCCTTGTGCTTGCCAGGGAAGTGCTTATTCCCCTGCATCATCTCCCCGGCCCCCGCTCACAGTTCTTTGAGCCTTGTTTCCTATCTCTTGTGCAGATTCCTCAGTCTGCTAGCACAGACCCTGGCTTGGATTTTCTAGCTTCCACCACTGACCTTGGACTCTCCAGCCCAGATTCATGAGACAGGCCTGCAGGAGACATTGACATGGGCTCTAGGCCTCCAGATGGACTTTTGGGAGGCACTGTTACGGGCTGTAGGTTTTCAGCTGGACTCATGCAGGAGATTGGGATCCAGGCCTTCAGCTGGATTCTTTGGTCCTTAGTATGTACACAGATTTCCTGCACTGTTTGTATATGATATTTATTTTATAAAATAATCTTATAAAATGTGTCCTGTATTGTTTCCTTTGTAAAAACCCCAAACCATGACATCTAGTTCTTTAGTATTTTAAAGTAGACTTTGATCAGAAAATAAATTAAAATAAAACAAGCTCATGTTAGAGCTTTTGTCTGTGAAACTATTTTTCTTTGTTTTCAGTGAACATTTGCCTGTTCTGTTCAAGACTTACATTCCTTTTATGAAACCATTTTTCTAAATGAAATCCTTTAGCAACATTCTCCAAAGGAGTATTTTATTTTATTTTCAGTCTTTAACGTATTTCTCTTGATCTGTGTCTATAACTGCCATTATTTATATATGTAGCACAGTAAAACTAAATGTATTTGGGGGGCTTTTTGGTTTTTGTTTTTCATTTTTATTTAATTTTTTTTCTGTATTTTTTTAGGGCAGGGTCTACAGGGTGTTCAGGGTCTCACTACTAGATTGGAGTCATAGTGATCCACCTGTTTGCAGCCTCCCAAAAGCTGGGATTCCAGGCATGCAGCACCATACCCAGTGTCAACTGCCATCTCTGTGAGCCCCAGGGATAATGCCAGCATGGCCGGGCCAGCATGGCAGGCCCAGGGGTCAAACCCTGGCCCCTGTGCCTACTTGTAGAAAATTTTTATTTTTTAAAGAGAATGTGATACAGTATTAAAACAGAAAAATTACAGTTGATACAGAGTTTCACTAAACAAAATAATATGAATTTCATGGTATTTGTTATATTGCAAAATGTTTTCAAATAAGTTGTCCATTTTATCAGATACATGCATACAAAATTGGAAGAAAGAAAAAGACATAAGAAATTAAGAAAAAAGGTAGGCCCGAGAGAGAGCTCAGCAGTCTAAGCGCCTGCCTGGCAAGCACAACAACCCAGGTTTGATCACCAGTATAGCCTATTGTACCTGCCCCAGGTAGAACCAGCAACCAAAGCCAGGTATGGTGGCACACACCTGTAATTCCAGCGCTGAGGAAGCTGATACAGGAGGTTCACTACAAGTCCGAGATGCACAGTGAGATGCAGTACCAAATAAATTAAAAAAGAAAGGGGGGAAAAAAAGGTAAAAGAATCGAAAAATGGAGAAAAACAAATTAAGCATGAACTGCTCCTTTCAGCAGACAAGCAGAAAATCCACAGTAGTTATACAGACCATTCTGCTTACATGCATAGATAGGTCTCTCCCACTCCCTCTCCTGTCCTTCTCCTCAACTCAGTAATTCCTTCATTTTGAACAGGTTCATTCCCTTTTCCCAGTATCTAATGTACCCTTCAGATTTATTTTCTCTCAGGTTCTCACACGAGGAGACAATGTGACATTTGTGCATGTGGTCAGATTTATTTCACTTATAGAGTATGGTCTCTAGTTTTATCCAATAAAGTGTATTTTTTACATTCTAGTTAATAAAACAGATCATTTGGGGTTATGAAGGACAGGAACTTGGTAAGGTTTATGTTTGGACAGTTTGTATTTTAATCATAACTAATTGTAAAAAGGAAACAGATCCATTTGCTTGTTTGTTTGTTTTGTTATATATTTTGCAGTAAGACATGCAACTCTGGGGCTGGGGAGATGGCTCAGTAGAATAAGCGCTTGCCTGGCAAGTGCAAGAGCCTGAGTTCAATCCCTGATTCCACAAAAAAAAAAAAAAAAAAGACATACAACTCTTTGAAATCCATTTACAAATGTGTTAACACATCTTTAATCTTTTTTCTGATACTGAGCTTGTTGTAATGAAAGAAATAATATGTTGGTATCTAATTATTCGAAGGGAAATACGCTGTTATAAGTATTGAAACATAGACCCTTCTGTAATGCTCTTTGCCATGGTGAACATACTAGATCAGCATTTTTTAAAAAATAGCATTATAGTGAAAAGTGTGCATATGTGTAATGATTATCCTCAAACAAGAGTTTAAAACATGAATTAGCTAGGCATGTTAGTATACTCAGTTACATATTGTTTATTTTACTAAAAAATGCTATATTCCTAACTTATTTATTTATTTTGTGAAACTGGAGGTTGAACTCAGGCCCTTGTGCTTGCCAGGCAAGTGCTTATTCTACTGAGCCATCTCCCCAGCCCCTGTATTCTCTATTTTAACATTGTATAGAACTAAAACAAATATAACCTTAAAGCATTATTATTTTTTAAATGACAGAATTTAGCATGTCTGGTCATAAACAATATAATTATCCTTGTAGTGATTAGACTATTAGCCTAAAATAGAGCTCTTATAAAGAGTTAAGAAAAAATTTGTCTTCATATTTTGCAAATCTGTAAGCAGTTGTGAATACACAAATACATATTGTACTTAACAGATAAAACAATTTTTATGCAATAATAGAATTTTAGAAAGTTTTGTATGTTCCATTCTTAAGAGTGTGAAAAATGCAACTTGTTGAAGTAAATAAATTTCACAAAGTGGTGTTTAAACTTTCACATATGTGTTTTAGAGATTTTTTTAAAGTTAATGTTTTATTTATTTATTTATTTATTATTTGGTACAGGGTCACTCTATGCGACCCAACTTACAGTGATCCTCCTGTCTCATTCTCCGCAGCACTTGTGCATCACCACACTTGGTTTCAGTGGCTGGTGTGGTACGTCCTTCCAGGGCCTGCATGGCATAAAGTACCAAGGATCGAACCCTGGTTCTTGCACTTGCCAGGCAGCTGCTTAGACCAGTGAACTATCTCCCCAGCCTCTGTTTTACAGATTTTTAAATGGCTGTTTTAAAAATAATTTGGAATCACTGTTCATCATCATTTTTTATTTCAGACATACTATCTACATACTGATAAAATAGACAATTATAATGTTTCTGTAACAAGCTGTTTTAAACAAGTGGTTAAAACCCTGAATTGACCTCTCATCTGCCATTTATTTTTGTTTATTTTGTTTTTTGTTTTGTTTTTTTTCCTGTGAGGAAAAAAAAAGTGTATGTTTAAAATTAGCGAGCTGGACTCAGTTTAGATGATCCCAGTTTTGTTGGCAACATCCAATGCATCATAATCAGGAGCCAGTCGAACATATGCCGCCTTCTCTCCATCAGGCCTGATTAGGGGATTGACCTTGGCAACATTGATGTCATGGAGCTTCTTCACAGCTTGTTTGATTTGGTGCTTTTTGGCTTTGACATCCACAATGAACTTGAGTTTGTTGTCCTTGATCTTTTTCTGGCTGACTCTGTGGTCAGGGAGAACTTCATGAGGGCATAGTGGTCAGGCTTGTTTCTTCTGGGAGTGCTCGTCGGAGGGTATTTGGGCTGCCTCCGGAGCCTCAAGGTCTTGGGATGGCAGAAGGTGGCTGACATTTACATCTTTTTGTGGCTGTCTGTGGATGCCTTTGTGGCTATGGATGCCTTTCAACATGGCCTTCTTGGCCTTCAAAGCTTTTGCTTTGGCTTCAGCTTTGGAAGGAGCAGGGGCTTTCTTCTTCACCTTTGGCGCCATCTTCATAAAAAAGCTCATCTACCATTTGAATAAGATTTTACATTTGAAATTGCAGAAGTCACAAGGGCCGGCAAGAAAGCTCAGTGGACTAAAGCACCTGTTTAGGCAGAGCACAGTAGTCAGGGTTTGATCTCTGGCCTGCCATGGCAGCTCCACTCTCGGGGCATGCTGAGATGGTGACTGAAAGTGGATGTAGTGACGCGCGCCTGTAATCCCAGCACTTGGGAGGCTGAAAACAGAAGGATCGCTACAAGTCCGATCCACAGTCACTTGTTCTGTCATATGTTGTCATATGTTAGGATTTGGGAATGGAGTAATACCAATCTAAGCAAAAGCAAGTAATATCCAAGGATGCCTTTTTATTCATTAAATGAGTTGTAGTCTGTTTTTGTATTTAAAGCTCATTGCTTCTTGATGAGCATATGTATGGAGTGTGTGTTAATGTTGCCTTCTCCATATAAAGTTGCAAACTTTAAATTTGTTCACTGTTAAATCTGCAGTGCATAGGTAATACATGACAAATAGAAGTTTAGAATATACCTGTTGAATATATGAATAAGTGAATAAGTAATTTCACAGCATGTTTTCTGTTTTACTTAATATTTTTTGAGGATTCCCTCACATTATCAAAGAGTAAAATAGCTTTTTAAAGTAGGAATTAAGATACACTAAAGCATAGGTTTGCATTTAAATATAAATCTGATGGCAATATTTTAGGAACTTCATGTTTCGTTAAGATTGTAAATGACAGTTTACATATATTGTATTTTCTGATCCAGCAGTATTTTCAGGAAAAAAAATTATACTACTGAAGCTTTTCAGTGTACTTTTATTCTTTGAAATTTAAAGATACAGCTCCCAGTGAAAAATCCTTTTGAACTGAAGAGTATTTCTCTAATATTAAAAAAAAAAAAATCATAGACATCATGTATATTCAAGGTAGCACACTTGCAGGATGCTTCCCTGGCAGGTAACTGGACTCAGAAGTGGGTTGGATGACTGGCTTGAGACCAGAGTTGCAGAACCCTTCAATGGAAGGCAGTCTGCGTAAGTTCCCCATAAAACAGCATACGTTGGTGTCTTGTTTATTATTTTAGCTAGCCGTTCACTACTGTGTTGTACTTGTTAAAATGTGTGAAGCTGATGTCCTCTGCCTTGAGGACCATGAAGTAAAATAAAGATCCTGTGCTTGTGTAATTTTCAGTCACTTTTCCCTCTGCAGACTGTTCAATGATGGTGGTCCAGCAGCTGCACTCCTTTCATACATCCACTGGTGGTGAACCTGCGGCACTCATGCGCAGCAGGCTGTATGTATTGTTGAAAGCTCTGAAGGTTCACCGTCACTGGCTCATGCAATATATATATTTTTTTTTTTTTTTTTTTTTTTTTTTTTTTTTTTTTTTTTTTTTTTTTTTTTTTTTTGGTGGCAGAACTGGGAATTGAGCTCAGGCCCTTGCACTTGCCAGGGAAGTGCTTATTCCACTGAGCCATTTTCCCAGCCCCATGCAATATATATTTAAACAAAAACAGATTTTATGTTCATCTTAGCCAAATCTAGAATAGGGTAAGAAAATTCAGCTCTGCCAGCTCTTATAATAGTACACTTTAAATCTGTACTGCCGCATTGCAGCAGTCTCCCACAGTTATCTTTTTCTTCTGCTTTGTTTCTTGCATCTCTTCTTCCCTTTCTTTTCTCTTTCACTTCATTTCACTGTCTGAATATATCTCAGACTCAGGAGATAAATGATTAAATACATGGGAATGTTGGAATGCCTGTTGCCTCATTCGTCTGTTTTTTTCCTCAAGTTTCTGTGCAAATTGGTTTGCGTTATACACTGAAATTCATGGGAAGACATTTGACAGGCAGTTTTGCCATGAAAGAAGATGCTCTGAGAGTCCACTATGAAAAAGTGATTTTAACAACTATGAGAAAGGTTATTATATTAAAACTGTGATGGTAACTGATTCATTCCATGATACTTCATAGAAAAAGTTACAGGAATGAGTATCTAGACAGCAGTGTGGCCTGCTCTCCAGAATTGATAAGTGGCCACTGACCAAACCTTAGCTATTTCTAAGGTTTTTATATTATTTCTGTGCAATACTTAATTGGCACATATGCTTCAACAAAATCTTATATTGCCCAGGTCTTCTATAGTTATTGTATAAAGAGAGGTATAATTGGGAGAGTATTTGAGTTCCTCAAATAGCACAACCTGTATCACTGGAAGGTTGTTGTTGACATCCTGGCCAACCATTATTCTGTGTCCCTTTTCATTCAACTTATCAAAAAAATTAAAAATTAACTTATGGAGGGTTTCAGGATCTGAGGACCAAAGGACCAAGTAAACACTGTTGGCAGCTTAACTTGGATGTGTATCACAGCAGACCCAGTTGACATGTCCTCATCTTCATCTCTTTACACTTCACAGTTCTCCCATAAAGCAAGTAATCTGAGGGGCAAGAGAGATGGCTCAGTGGAATAAATGCTTCCCTGGCAAGGGCAAGGGTCTGAATTCAATCCCTGGTTCCACCAAAAATAATAATAATAATATAATAATAATTTGAATTTTGATACGTTACTAGCACTATTGGTAAGCACTACCATATTTCTAATGTTACTAATAGGATTATGATTAGCTAATTTAAAACATTTGACAGTATTGTGGGAAAATCTCCATGTAGAGAATTGGATGTTTTAATATTTTAAACATTTTCTTCAAAAAACAATAAAGGATCAGAGCTTTCCATTAAAGAAGACTTAAGAAAAACCAATGTTATTCTCAGTACTAATTTCTCAAGTTAACTTTTTATTTTGTAATATCTTTAGATTTCTATGAAGTTACAAAGGGAGTAACAACCACTTCTGCATAGCCTTCAACCACGTGGATATGGAACTTTAAAATGTTTTCTGCAAATCTGATTCTTAAAACAATGTTTATTTTTTAAAAATAGTATCCCCCCCCCAAAAAAAGTCATCTATTCAATACCTGCTCTGTCCTCAGCACAGTTTGATCAGTATTGCAGGTGTATTCACTCACACTTGTAGCCGAACTAAGCTCTGGGAGTATTTGTTTGTTCCAGATACCTTCTGGATCGCTAGGTTGCAAACATGGGCAGGACACGGTGCCTGTCCGGGAACAACCAGTCTATAAAAGATAACCAATAGTGTACTACACAGCAAATGCAAATCTTTCTGATCTAGTCATCCTTTATTTATTTTATGTAGAGAATCATCTTTAAGTTACATATATAAAAAGCCGAAAAAGATTTAGAGGATAAAAAGAAGCATAAAAATGTAAAATAAGTCATTTTTAAAACTATGAAATTAGTATATGAAAAAAGTTTCTACTCTTAACTTTCCAGGATCATACTTGAAAAGTTATTGTCAGAAAGAAACTGATACATGGGGAACAGAAATAGAGAAGACCTTAAATTTAGCAAAGTAAAATGAAAATAAGCAAAACAAAAATAATTCTAGAGTAAGAAATAGTAAAGGTACATAGCTTAAATATAATGTTAAAAGTAATAGGGAAAACCACCCTCTTTGACTTAGAGAATTTTATGTTCTTTGCTTGAGGTTTTAAAAAAGATAATTAGGTTCCAACTCTTAAGTGGAGTACTCTTGGATTTGAAAATGATACCAGATACTGACAACATTTTAATAAGTATGTAGGAATAATATCAATGGCCATTTTGTAATCTTAACACATAAATATTAGAAATTTGCTTTGGGGTTTTGATCTTCCCCAAGGAAAATTAAATCCATCAAAGCAAAGAAACCCAGCTGGCGTAGGCACTTGACAGAATCAAAAGAGATAGGGCTCTCCTGAAATGTATTCTGTTCTCAGTCTTTGTTTCAGCTTTAACATTTGTCCTTTTAAATGCTACTCTAGACAGTTCACCTGTATCAAAGCAATAATAATAGCTTTTTACAAATAACATTTTTTCTGTATGTAAGGAAAGAGCACACGTTTTTTAAAGACTTTTTAGGAACCAGACTACCCTTACGTTTTCATTTGAGTAAATTACTTGGTGTTTTCAGAGCTTTGCTTTCATATGCTATGTATATTATAGCCGTACTATGTCCTTAGCATTTGTTTCAGTTTTTAAAAAGTACAATTAGCCTTCTAATGCTTAGTTCAGACACAATTAAGGCTCCCCTAATGGTTAGAGATTGGTCTTGCCAAGACTGAGAAGATGTTTTTAATTATTCATTCCTCAGTTTGTGTCTTACAGCAGCCTCAGCTGTGCTTTATTATTCAAAGGTTAATGCAAAGTGAGATATGGATAAATTGAACCTGCTTGGCAGCCAACAACCCAGGGTAGCACACGCTAGATGATGAGTGGGCAGCATAAGTTACTTTCAGCATTGCAGCATTGCCAAGAGCAGAAACCACTAAACTCCTACAGATAAACCCAGGCTGACAGTGATTTTTAAGGGATACTACACATTGTTCTTAAACAACCATTCTGTAAAATCTGTTTTTGTTTTGCTTTCACAGAGAGAAGACAGAGCCTGAAATCTGAAAGGCTATTGTAGAAAATGGATGTAGATTTCATGGCCAATGAACCTTTATAATATTATATCATCAGGTTGACTTTTAGAAGTCACTTCTGTAAATGCTTTAAGAGGGCAAACGGCAAAATCTCCCATGAAAGCTAGGGCACAAGGGACCATCATTAGACAACGAAGCTGTTGAATAGTGGCCTGTGAGATAGTGCAAAAGTGCTGTTGAGACTCTGCTGTTGAGCGTTTCAAGGCATACAGTGTCCTTAGATCCTTTCATTTCTTCCTTTTGAAAAATAAAACCTAAGTACTTCTTAAGTGGAGCCCCTTTAGACATACATAAATGATTGGGGGTAACAGAAAACTCATTAAGAAAATGTATTTTGTGAATATACCAAAGGCCCAAAAGTAAACTTATACTAAGATGGTTACCCATCTTCTCTTTTCACCAAGAAGTTCTGTGGGCTGGTCTCTTAAAGCCTTCCATTGGGGCAAAACCTCCAGAGCTCAATTAAGTGCACGCTGTCTTTTCTCTGTGGGCAGATAAGTCTGTGCCATGCCACCCTCTCTGTTCCCAGCACTTGCTGATAGGTACAAGAGAAGAAGAAGGGATAGATAAAATCTGTGCATGGCATTGAGGGCCTAGAGCAAACCCCAGATCCCTCCCCCAAATACAAAGGACAGAAAAACACCATAAAGTCTAATATCACAAAAGCCCCTGAAAGGTATTAGGAAATCTAGGCTTATGAGATTAAATAGAACTTTAAGGACATAAAAAGTAAGCAGAGCAATCTCATTTGCAAATAATAATACTGTCACAGAATTGTAATGAAACTTAATGATCATGCATATCAAAGTGCTTTGTCAACTCAATAACCTACCCAGAGATTACTGTTAAATTGCTGAACAGGTAGCTGAATGTTATATAGTAAGCTAAATAGCTAAGTGTATCCTATATCAGGACATAGACTTTCTTCAGATCATAATATCTCTAATTTGCTTTATAGTTTTAACCAAGCATTTATCATTTCAACCAGTTCTAGTTTTTAAATGTAGGAAGCTACCTTTAGCTTATGACACTAGTTTGTTCTACTCTGTCATGATTCTTTTTTCCTGCTTCTAGTCCACACTAAATCTTGCTGTCAGCAACCATGCATGAAAAGATTAACTTTTGAATGCTTATCTGATTTTGAAACTCCGTTCCATCATTGTGTAATTGTTGTCAAACCACTGAGCTGCCTTGAGCATTAGCTCCAGATCCCACTTACACTTGCAAAGTAGCAATGTCAAAGAATATGTGATAATAACACTACTTACTGTTTTTAAAGAGCCCACTTTTCCAGGCAATACACTTGAAGTGTGTAAAATATCTCATTCTTAAGAGATCCTATCTTGGTTACTTTTTTCATTGCTGAAACAAATACCTGCATACAAAGTTAAAGAAGGAAAGGTTCATTTCAGCTCACCATTTGTATAGCTTTTAGTCATAGCAGGCTGCAAGGCAGAATGGCATGGCAGAGGGACATGGCAAAAGAGAAATAGCCTATGGAGAAGCGGGGAAGGCAGAGGGAAGCAGCAGCAGCAGCAGCAGCAATAGTATAAAAGCAGCAGCAACTAAGCCTGGCCTTTTATTTCATCCAGGCTACCTGCCCTTTGAGCAATACCACCCATACTGAAGGGCAGGCTGGCTCACAATCCCAGCAGCTCACACCCTAGAGTCACTTTTTTTATAATGTTTATTGTCATCTCTAGCCTTCAGAAAAACCCCACTTGTGATTACATGAGGTTTTGGGTGACATCTGGAGACAAACCATAAAGATCCTTACAAAGTAAAATTCTCTTTCTTACAGATAAGAGAAGCACTGAGGTTTTGAGAGGTTTATAGTAGCTTTCCAACATATACAAGATGCCCAATAGATGACTGATCTCATAGCACACGGGTTTCATTACACATTCCTAACTTAGAACTTTCCATCAGTGCCTGATACCTTTTCACATATTCATGACAGAACCATGTGTCTTATATCTTGCCTGTGGGAGGTTGAACCACCAATGGTATATTCATGACTGTCCCTTTGGACAGCATGAGACACTTCCTTCAGGTGGTACAAGCTGCCTTTTCAGTGCCATGGACTCTTTCAAATATCATTTGAGGAAATCTCTGTCACACAAATACATACACACAGTGGAATTTCTCTTCTACATTTCAGCACTTAGGAGAAATACATTCGAAAACCCCAGGTCTCGAGACTGTTTCCACTTACAATGTTTAATGTCACCTCTAACCATAGGCATCCTCAAGCAACCTACATTCCTCCTACTGCTTTTTTTTCTTGTGAAATGCCTTTGACCTGTTATGCTTTTATCTGTCTGTACCTGTCTTAAATCTGCCTTATTTTTTCAGCCTACCATAATTGCCTCCCCTTTTCAGGTGGCAGTGTCAGGGATTTGAGGGAGGGGAGATAGAGGAAGGAGACAGAGAGAGAGAGAGAGAGAGAGAGAGAGAGAGAGAGATTGAGATTGAGATTAAAATGGCTATTTCTCAAATTTTAGAGGCATGTGCAGGATGAAAACATTAAAGAAGGCATCCAGATGTTGGTCCTGATCACCAGCCTCCTGTCTGAAATAGCTACTTTACCAAAATGACATCCATACATTTGATTTTTTGTTTGGTTTGGCTTGTTGTTGTTTGGTACTGGGAATCAAACTCAGAACCTTGCACTTGCCAGGCAGGCACTTTGCCACTGAGCTGTATTCCCAGCCATTGTTGTTTGTTTTTTTGGCCAACTCCTCCTATCTGAATGGGCAGATGTGAGCTTCCACTTTAAAACTGGAGGCTCGGGTTTTCTTGTGTGTGTGTTGCCTTGGGTGAAGCACTGCACTCTTCTGATGTCTAGCAATTTTGAAATGAAGTCTTTGTTTTTTGGGGGTTTTATGAATATTTAATTTTTTTTATAATTTTGTTGAAAAACAAGTAGCAATGAGACAATTCCAATCAAATTAGTAGGACAGTTTCAATAATTAATACATTGCATATTGTTTTCTTAGTGGTTATTTGTTGTACAAGATGCAGACATGATATTCTATTTATAAACACTATTAGAACAGATCCCTCTATTCATTGAATTAAGAGAATATAGCTGTATATCTATCTTAACTATTTTGAGTCTACAGACACAAAATGGTCATTCATTTTGTATCCCCCTTTTTTTGTATGGTTTTGTCATTTTAATATTATAGGTGTGTGAATTCAGTAAAATATTCCAAAATAGTCTAGTAGTCCGTAATAGTATTGGGTTTTCCATATGCTGGCAATGTCAGAAGTTGTTGACTCGAGTCTTTTACAGCTTAACATAATAGTATGGCTTTACTTCTTATAGTTTGTTTGTATACTTTTCTGCTGGATGGTTAAGACTAAGATAAAGCAAAAGAATTATAGCTTTTGTATCGAATTAATGTCAGTCAAATCCTCTCAAATTTATCCTGAGATCGCCTACCACAGTTTGTAGATCCTTTGTTTGTGTCAGCCATGTGGATGAGTCACGGCCATTGCTTGACCAATTTGCTTTGTGTGAAAGCCTGAGAGAATGTTTTCTCTCCATGTAACTCTCCTTAGGCACACTCTACATCATTGAGCACTTTCCTCTTTGGCCCCATAATCTCCTTGATCAGAAAACTTGGGACACATCTGAGTTGCATGATTTTACAGTACAGATTCTAATATGTCCTGAGGTTCTAATATGTCCTGAGTTTTAATTGACCTTGAAAGGTTAGGGCCAAAATGTTGGCTGTCCTTGCAGCCCTCCTTTTTCTCTTAATTTTTCAAACTTAGATTGTTAACACTCCAGAAGAAAAGTTATTGTTATTACCATACAACCTAGGCTGTTGAGCTTAACCTCACTATTTGTCTAAAATTTAATCACACATCTTACGCTTAACATGGAACAGGTATTTTTCATCAAATATTGACATGTTAAACTTTAAGTCCCTACAAAATATAATGTAAAAAAATTAGAATATTAAAATATATTTTAAAAATAGGAATAAACAATTATATATGTTTATGCATAAGTTTAGAAATCTAACCATATGCAGCATTGTAGCAGGACACTCCCTCAACACTCCTTTTCCTGTCTCCTGCATTTATTTACCACCTCCCTCCCTTTTTAAAAAATACTTCTAGCCAAAAGACAGCACGGCAGCAACCAGCGTGTCATGACAAGCATCATATATTCAGAAGACCAGAATGACAGGCACTCCAAGAATGAACCTATTACAAATTGCCATCTTCAGTGCAGTTGCTTGGTTCACAGGTATCAGCATATATAGTCAATCGGGGTGGGAATCCTTCCAGATTAACAGCTAGAATCGAAAATCTTCTGAAGATTCTCACATCATTGCCTTACCCATCTTGTGCATATAACTGTATGGCTTTCCCTCTGTCGTGTTTCTTAGCTCTTGCTATCTCTTCATTGTCTAGTCTTCATAAAATGAAGACTTCAGACAGAAGTGATTTTCTTACTACTTCCTAATATTCTATCATCCGTTTCACTCCATATTTATGCTTTTGGTTTCTCACACAGGGAAACAATGTGACATGTAAACATGTGTCCAATTTATTATATTTTAAATTATGGTCTTGAGATGCATCCGTTTATCTACAAATGACTCAAGTTTATCCCTCTTCATAGCAGAGTAGTATTCAATTATCTGTAAAAGCCACATTTTCTTTTACATTCGTCCATTGATGTCCATCTAGACTGTTTCCAAGAGTTAGCTATTATAAACTGTGCCGCTGAAAACATGGGTGTGCACATATATTCCTGTGGTGTGAGGCTTTTAACTTTTTCAGGAAGATGTCTAGAAGGGGAATAGTTGGGTCAAATGAAACCTGTTTTTTTGTCCTTTGAGGAATCTTTTCATATTGATTGTACCAATTTATACTCCCAGCAACAGCAGAGAACCTACAGCCTCCGCAGCACTATTGGTTGATTTCTCAGTGACAGCCACTCTTTCTGGAATCTCAGTGTTGTTTTAGTTTGCACCACTTAAATGACCAGTAGTGTTGTTCCTCCACATAGGAATACTCATAATACTTTATACCATTGAGTCAGTAGTTGTTGAGAGTTTTTGGTAGATGTGTTTCATCAGGTTAAAGAAATTTACTTCTTTTCAAGTTCTCAAGTTTTTTGTGTTAGTTTTCTATTGAAGCTTGTTGGCTCTTTTCTGCATCCAGTGACATTTTTTTTTCTACTTTAATGTTAGTTAGCTTGATTACATTAATAATTTTGTTATCAAATGATCCTCACATTTCTGGAATGATCTCAACTTTGTTAGGAAAAGTGTTCTTTTGATATGCAGATCAATAATGAATTTTGATAGATACAAACTAATTTCAAAATAGAGGAAAGAAATAAAAAATTTATTGAAAAAATAATTTCCCAAACATCTTATTGGGTTTCCATTTTGCTAAAGGGTATGAGAGTTTATAATTACTAGATTTAGATAATGAAGTAAAAACAAAACAAAAAACAGTGAGGGGGCCAGAAGATATCTCAGTGGAATAAATGCTTGCCTGTTAAGTGTGGGGTCCTAAGTTCAATCCGTGGTCCTACCAAAAAAAAAAAAAAAAAGAAAAGCTGCTGCTGTTCTTCCATCCCAATGCTGGCGAGCAAACCCAGCATCTTGAGGATAGCAGGGAAGTGCCCCACCACTGAGCCAACCCAAGACCTTGAAAGCCTAATTCTAATCTCATTTTGCCCTTCTGTTCACTGCAAAGAGCTAACAGAACTCGGCTGGCTCGTGAGGGCCCTGTTGTCCTCAGGAGTGTCGCTGTAACTCGGAGGCACACTCTGCTAACTGCCCACCGTGTGGCTTCTGCTTTCCTGCCAGTGTGGGTGTGTATTTCCTGGGCACCGAGAGCAGGACAAAGCCTGTGCCTCAAGGGATGTCTCTTCTAGGGAGGGAAGAAGTAGTAATGAGAAACAGTTATAAAACTAGATGCTACTTCTTATTTATAGACCTTATGGCTCGTGGCTCATAACAAATGGGGTGATGTTGGGGTGCCAGGAAGCACCAGGGAAGGGAGAAATAAAGAAGACCCTGATCAGAGATGTTGAGCTGAATCTTCTGAATTGTGTTTATTTATTGGTATCCAGGAACCTCATTTGTACTCTTAACATTTTAGCAAAAGAGTTTAGACTGTTCTCTAGTGGTTTTTCTAGCTTTAAAGTTTTATCTCTTTGGCCCCAAAGCTATTTCTCCCTTTTCAAGACCTAAAAATAACATGTTTAATCAATAGTGCTTCTGACTCTTGAGATAGCTTAGCAATCTAAATGCTTGTCTGGCAAGAGCAAGGAACTGGTCATGGTTTCATGCATCTGTAATCCCAGCACTGGGGAGGCTGAGACAGGAGGATCACTATGAGTCTGAGCTGCAAAGTGAGACCCTGTACAAAATAAGTAAATAATTAATCAATAAATAAAATCAATAGTTCACCTACCTCTGGTCCTTGGAATCTTTTGTTTCATAAGCTTAGGTTTATGATTGGCACAATAGAATCTTTGTAGTTCTATTTTATTAATACCAATTTCTTTCATTTATAGACTAATGATGGTGTTAACATACAGACCATACTACAGAATTTGTTGACTTGGTTACATTACAGAATTAGTCTGTTGACTTGTTCCATTTATTACTATAAATTGATTTTTTTTAATCCAGATGTTACATAACTTCTAAGCAGATTTCATTTGTATGTCTTATTTCAGTGCTGGACCCAAAGGAGACAACATTTATGAATGGAGGTCAACTATATTGGGACCCCCAGGATCTGTTTATGAAGGAGGAGTGTTCTTTCTTGATATTACCTTTTCACCAGACTATCCATTTAAACCCCCTAAGGTCAGTATGAAGTTTTTAAACATATTAGATATGTGTGCATATATATATAGGTATAGTTAAATGCATTTATTCTTAAAATATACATATCCAGGAAAACGTGTATTCCATTGACATAGATACCTTTTCAGAACCAACAAAATATGAAAGAAAATAGAATGTGAAAAATTGCAAACTATTCCCCTGCCTGAACCTTTTATTCATATTTCAGTGCCTTTTCTCATCCTTTCTCTTCTCCTATCTGTTGTATATATTTAGTGTAACAACAACAACAAAAAAAAAAAACCAGGTAGTATGGATACAAGAGGGGAATCAGTGCTGAGCCAGCAGCAGTCCTAGACTGGAGAACCAAACTAGACTCTAGCTGCAGTTGTAAGTGGAACCGACCTCAGGAGTGGAGTCCAGGTGTGGATAGCACCAGCGGTGGCCCACAGCAACTAAAAATTGTGCCACCAACATTCAGTCAAGAAATATTTATGAAGTGGATTAAAGTGCCTGTTTAGGAAGACGCAGGGACCAGAGTTCTATCCCCACAGTGCCGTGCCAGCCCCACCCCTGGCGCGTGCTGAGACAGAGATTGAGATTGCATGGTGGTGCATGCCTGTAATCAGAGCACTTGGGAAGCTGAAAACAGGAGAATCGCTAGAGTCCGACCAGTGTAGTGAGACCCTGTAGACCATGTAATAAGTACATTAAAAAAAGAAATATTTCTGAAAAGCTACACATACACCGTGGGGCAGAGCTACAATTCTAGTTTTTCCACATGCTGAAGCAGGAGGATTAAAACTTCAAGACCAAAAACAACAGTAGACTTTCTTTAAAAAAAAAAAAAAGGCTAGAATGTAGCTCAGTATCCTCTGGATTCAGTCTCTAGTACCACAGAGAAAAGGAGAGGAAGAGAGGGAGAAAGAGAGAAAGAAAATTGATGGAGTAGCATTTTTACTTAACATGGATAAGGCCCTGGATTCAATCCCTTAGCACGGGAGTAGAGAAATACACGTTGTGTATCTTTTATTCATTTATATTCCTAGTATCCTGAATACATTTAGTTATTTTATGGTACTAGGGATTGAAACCCCTGTATTTACAGTAGCCCATTAGTAAAATTGATTAATGTAAAGTCATATCTGGTCATGTCTGAAAAATGTACATATTTTTATACAAAATATACATGATGAGATTATATCATGTATAATGCAAAACCTTCACTTAGTACCTACTGCCTGTAAGTTAGCCTTTGAGTGTTTTAATTGTTAGCTCTATAAGCATTTGTTTTATATCCTGACGGAGGAAAGAATTTGAGAACACTAAGTACTGTACTGAGGAGAGAAATCTCATCCATCATTGACTTAATTTCTCAAGCAGAGATAAAGTTTGAGTTGTAAAATGTAGCAGTTTTAAAAACCAAGAATACACTCCCCCTCTACCATCAATTCCTATATTTCCTTTCAACTGCTGTTCCTTCTCTTCCTTCATTCCTTTGTTGCCAAACCAAAGTAGTTACTATAATTATGCTTATTTTCTGATGAAAACATAATGGCACAGAGAAATTGGCTTGCCTACATTATGCAATAAGCAAAGCCTGGTATCAGGATCTAAATCTGAAAAACCATGTCCTGAAACTTTTGATATTATTTTTCCAGAACTGGGGGTTGAACTCAGGCCTTTGTGCTTGCCAGGCAAGTGCTTATTCCACTGAGCTGTCTCCCTGGCCTCTACATTATACAATATCTTTCTTTAAGTTGAGGGCTGGGTGGCACTGCTGACCATCCAGAGCATGCATTTGGTAGATTTTCCATACAAAGGCATATTAGATCTAATTCTTTTTTTGCCAGGTGGGGAGCTTAAATCTTTCCATTTTATTTAGACCCGCCCATGAATCACCTGAAGTATCTTTCTTGCTTCCAGTGGCATAGAAAGCTTTCTCTGAGAGCCTCTTCAGTACAGGGTGAGGCAGAGGATGGGAAACAGACCAGGTAGTTACACTTGTAACTGGTGAGACCTGTGCACCATAATAGATGTCTCTGAGAATGTGTGGGGTTATCCAGCCAAGGTCCACATAATTTGCTTATAAATTAGACACAATTAGAAGGAAAGTAGTAAACTGAGTGAAACAATGGAGGTTCTGAAAAGGCCTTGATGGAATAAAAAAGGTGAGCCAAAAACTAGCAAGATAGACTTTAACTTGACTAGATATTATTTCATTGAAAATCATACCCCCAAAAAATCATGATACAAGATAGAAAAGAGGAGCCTGGTTTGCTTCATATAAATGGAATCAGATTCCAGGACTAAAAGCCTCAGTGAAATCATAAAGTTCTTGTATTTTTAAAGAGACATTTTTAGGAGTACAATATCTGTTCTGTATCTATGACTAAATTTTATCTAGGATGGTTAGATCGCACAAAAATGGAAACAGGAAGATGTTCGTTATAGATTAGTTAGATCTCTGTTTATTACAGGCAAAATCCAACTCAACATTGGACAGTCCACCTTTCACTAGCTCTGCTTCCGAGACAGAAGGTTTCCTCTTTACTAGGAACCTTCAAGCTGAAGCTGACACTGCCTGTCAAAATAGCACCAGAAAAAAAAATGGAATCTCTCCCTTGACTGAATCAGACTTGACAACCTCTACAGAAAGACGAAAATCAAGTTTGGCAGCTAGACTCATAATTTAAATGCACATTTAATAGAAACCTGTTTTTAAAAGCAGATTGCCATCTTGTTTTTTAATTTTAGAAACTGAAGGGGGAAAAGGGAAAAAAAGAAGAAGGAAAAAATGGAAGCAAAGCTTTGTAAATGGGGAGGAGAGAAAGCCTCAAAGGGAGGGGAGGGGAATAAAAGAAAAAGCAAGTTACATCATATACAGGTAGAAATTCTCTGCGATGAATGTCATCATCATGTATATCTAAAATGTACCAATAGAATCTACTTTTTTAAAAAAATTATGGACAGGTACTTTAGGGGAGAAGCTGTTAAACATTTTTATTAATAAAGTATAATTTTTATGCCTTTTCAGTCTTCCATCACTGTGCTGTACTACATAATCCACATTAGAGATTTTCTTGGGTTTTTTTTCTCTTCTGCCCTCATTCTTTTTTCCCATGTCAGCCACTCAGCTTGCTTGCAGAATATGCCCCAGGATTCCACAGAATGAACCATGGAATTTGTAGTCATCAGAAAAAGTGGATGGGCTACACATCCACAGATCATCCCAGCTGGTTACCTGTGTAGCTGTAGGCGTCTGTGTGTGTGTCTGTGTACATGAAATCTGAAGCATTATTGTTCCTAAGAGACTTTTTTTCCCCAAATTCTTACACATGGAACCCTTGTGAACACTTCAAGCAGTATACGCGAAAGAGCTCAAATGCAGCTTAAAGTCAGTAGAGTGATTTAGAATACCTCTTCTTTCTACTTTTTTTTTTTTTTTTTTT
>PVKA01001108.1:77889-114100 GCA_004027165.1 Ctenomys sociabilis | reverse complement strand
TTCTACTTTTTAAGAGTACAGCTTCCTCAGTTTGAAAACCTCACATTTCAGTTTCTAATTTTTCAGAATTAGAGATAAACTATTTCAATAATTTCTTCCAGAATTTCCCTTAATTCTAATAAGGCAATCAGAATAATATTACCAATTATATAATGTCTATTAAACTTAGCATTCCAGTTTTAAATATATTGAATAGTAGTTGTACATTGTATATGCCATAATTTAGTATAATTTTAGCACATCAAATTTCTTATGTAATCTTCATGTTTTTGGCTTTTTTATTTTATAGTGTATTTCTTTTTATTTTAGAGTACAGTATTTAAAGGCTAAGGACAGAGCTCAGTTATAGAATACTTGCCTGGGATACGCAAAGCCCCATGGGTTCAATTCCTAGCACCACAAAAACAAAATTAAGTATTTAAAGTATTTTATATTGTATGTCTGCATAAGTGACATTGTTATATTTGATGCCAATTCTTCAACTGAGCATAATGTTTCTCTGATAAAATACTGATTTAATGGAATTCTATTTAGGAATAACACATTGTAGCCCAAAAAGAAAATGAAAAAAATTACTACCTGGCTATTTTGATTGAGATGAGATCTCAAAAAGTTTCCAGACTGTCCTTAAATTTGAGATCCTTCTGCCTCAACCTCCTAAATGTTGAGCATATAAGAATGCACCACTAAACTTGGCTTTCTCTAACTTTTTTTTTTTTAATTATAGGGAAAAGTCTATAGGATGTTTAGGGTCTCACTACTAGATGAGGCTCCCAAGAGCTAAGATATAGGCAGCACCACCACACGCAATCTTAATTGCTGTCTCAGTGCGCCCCAGGGCAGGGGTGGCACAGCAAACCCAGGGATTGAACTCCGAGCCCCTGCACCTACTTGAGGGTGCTTTAATCCACTGAGCTATTTGGCCGGCCCTCTAAATGTGTCTTAATTCCATCTTTATTTTTTAGTATAGATAATGTATGATTCAGTCATCTACTTATTTGTACAATAGAAATTGCTTTACATTTGCCAGGGACTACATTTTTATTATAAATACTTATGTGCTAAAATTTGTGTATTTTTATTTTAAACATTTAATGTTAAGTTTTTACTATTTTAACTTTTTCACTCTGCATATTTGTTATAGAGTAAAAGACAATTTCAGATGAGTAGAAGGGAAAATTTTTACCTATAGTTTTATCCCAGAAACTTTCATGCTCCTATATTATTCTCAAGATTTTAGGTATTTGTATATATGAAAATACATGCATCATATACACACATTTCTTTTACCAAAATTGGTCCCTACTCTGCTTCACAATTACTTTTATTGCCTAACATATTTTCATTATAAATTCTAATATATGTAATTGTATTATTAGTATTGAGGCTACAATAATAGTCCATGTTGTGTAAATATACCAAAATTTACTCCATTTCCTGGGATGGCACACTTAGGTCGTCATCAGTACTTATGCTATAATTAGTACTGTGAGCTTCTATAATTATTCCTTGAGGCTAAATTCACAGACATGATCTTTTTTTTTTTTTAAGCTAGAGATTGAACCCAAAGTTTCCCACATGCTAGACCTGTGCTCATGAAATTTTTGGATAGAAAAGTTTGCACATATTTGTAGAGTTTTTGATAAACATTGACAGTGTTACCTGCAGAAAAATTGTATTAATTCACATCATGGCTATCAGTGTCTGATAGTATAGTACTTATTTGTACTGTCCTCAGCTTTGAATATTTTTTAATCTCTGGTAGTTTAGTATATGAAAAATAATATCTTGTAGTTTGGGGGGTTTTGGAGGGGGAGGATCTACAGGGTGTGTAGGGTCTCACTACCAGATCAGACTCATAGTGATCCACCTATTTATATCTTCCCAAGAGCTGGGATTACAGGCGTGCACCACCACACTCAGTCTCAATTGCTGACTCAGCCTGCGGGGGGGGGGAGCTGGCACAGCAAGGGGATCGAACCCCCCCTTGCAGGTGCTTTAATCTGCTGAGCTATTTGACCAGCCCTTGTTTTGTAGTTTTTAATTTACATTTACCGGTGAGATGTGTATACCATTGTTCAGTTATTTCTTTTTGTGAATGATTTAAAAATAGTTTCTCTTAACACTGCCACCCTAAGTAGAATTAATAGGGTACTAAAGAATGTAGAAAGAGTAACGAATATGTGACATTCATGTATGCGTGTGTTTTCACCTAAAACACTGAAAATACTGTGACACTAATATTGTGTCTTAGGGATTCTAATGACAAGTATCTTAAGTACAGGGTGTAACATGTTAGATAACAGGTCAGATATTTGCCTTTAAGTAGAAATGCGTAGAGGTAGCCCATTCTAAGACTGGCTTTTCTTGGCTTCTGTACATCTGGACATTTTATGACAAAAATAAGTGACTGTTGTGTGAGGTGTCACAGGGCTGTACTCTTTAAGTACTCTGGTAAACTTCAGCAGGAAAATTAAAAACTCAAGCCCGACCTGGGCAGCTTAGTGATTTAGCAAGACTCTACCTCAAAAAAGTGAAAAGGGCTGGATTCAATCACTAGAACCACCAAAAATAATAAAAGTAAGTTATCATTCTAAACAAAGTTAAGATTAAGTAGATAGAGCCAGGGAGAAAGCTCAGTAGGATAATCACTTGCCTGGTAAGCGCAAGGTCTTGATTTCAATCCCCTGTACCACAAAAATAACTAGATAGATAGATAGATAGATAGATAGATAGATAGATAGATAGATAGATAGATAGATAGATAGATAGATAGATGATAGATAGATAGATAGATAGATAGATAGATAGATAGATAGATAGATAGATAGATAGGGTTAAGAATATTTATGTTCATATTTAGTATCTCAAGCAAACTGCACAAAAGTCAGGCATGTTGAGTCAGTGTTCATAACTATTACTAGAAAACATCATTTTCTTAAGTAACTATGTGTACCAAAAATACTGGAATCTTGTTCCTTACAGTGTTTATATAAAACAAAATTTAAAATTACAGGCATACAGGCCTGGAAAGATAGCTCAGTAGAATAAGCACTTGCCTTGCAAACACAGAGTCCTGAGTTCAATCCCCAGTACTGAAAAAATAAAATTACAGGCATACACCAAAGTATTTGTGTAAGTGAAATTAATAATATTGGAAAGCTTTTGAACATAGTTATTCCATTACAAATTGTATTAAGTACATTTTAAAATAAATCAATTCAGAGAGTAGTTTCTGTTTTATAAGTTTGTTGTATTTTCCTATCAAATCTGACTGGGCTCTTTACTAATGCCAGCTATATGTAAAGATGTTAATTACTTTTGAACAATAAGATAATTTGGGTTAGATTTTTTAAGTCATTTTGTTGTCCATGTTAGATGTTTACCTTGAAAAGGTAGCTATGAATAAGTAATTAATAAACTCCTTGGGATTTAGTATTTTGATCACAAAAAGGGAAGATTTAATAATCTCTTAAGAGTGCTTTCATCTTTAACTGTCTATGATCTACCACTGCTGAGATTAAAATTTTTTAATGGCTTCTTATTTTGCATAACATAAAATCTAAACTTCTTGCCATGGCCACATGGTCTTTGTACATGCCTCTCACTGCAAGATCATTTTTCTTCATGTGGCCAACATCCTCATTCCTCAGGCCTCCTTGTCAGTGTTATCTACCAAGACAGCCATTTTCCAAGGACTTCATGTGAATAGATGGCTTTGTTTCTTCCTATACACACTAGACTCTAAGCTTAATGGGAACAAGGGCCTTCTCCATCTCCTGGTGCCTGGCAGAGAGTGGGATTAGTGAAAGAAGTACTATTTCATCGTGTATAATGTCCTTAACATTTGCTGGAATCTGTTTTGGTTTATTGATTTGCAGTATTGAAATGTTCTCTAAATGTGTGTGTGGATTTCTTCTCTTTTTTCTTTTCACCTTAGAAACACAAAAAAGAGGGGCTTCCTTGTCAAGAAAGATGCCTGCTATGGGAAAATTCAGTAGAAGCAATACATTTTATTATAATGTAGTTTATCTGAAAGAGCTTGAAGTTAAATGTTATAGATATTGCATGCACTATACCATGAGATGGTTCAGTGGAATAAGCGCTTCCCTGGCAAACACAAGGGCCTGAGTTCAATCCCTGGTTCCACCAAAAAAAAAGATATTACATGCAACTTGGTTAGCTCAATCAATAAGAAATTAAGCCATGTTAAAGAAAAAATAACATTTTATTTCCATACAGTTAAGATGTTTGATACTCTTAATTTTAAAAAATATCTTGGGGCTGAGGAGATGGCTCAGTAGAATAGGTGCTTCCCTGGCAAGCACAAGGGTCTGAGTTCAATATATATGTATATTCAGCTATATTTTATGCAGATCTGCTGGTGCAAATTATAAACAAAATATCGGCATCTTTAAATATACATTCATATAATACTCATATGAGCCAAATTTTGTAGTCAAATAATAATATAATCTAGCAATCAAGCATATTTTCCTGTAGGGCATCAGTATGAACATATTTATTTTTCTGTCATTGTTTAGCCTCAAAATTTGAAATCATATTTTGAAAACTAAATCAGTATGTATACTTATTATCAAAACAACATTTAGGCAAACTATTAAACTTTATCTTAGCCTTGCTACATTACACATTGTTACTTCCTGTCAGTTTTTAAATGGAAAATCATGGGTGTAGGGGAATACATGTATAATGGAATGAAAAAATAATTTGTGATTTATTCATGCAACAAAATATTATGTAACAAAGAAATAAAAATTTAGAAGGATGTACAGTATATATCTTGCAAATACAATATGGAGAAAGACAAGACAGACAGATAGAATTCCATTTATATAAATTCAAAGACAGAGAAGCTAATGGATAAGCCAGGTATAGGAGCACATGCCTGTAATCCCGGTATTCAGAAGAGTGAGGAGGGAAAAATCACTGTGATTTCAAGGCTACCCTGAACTACATAGCAAGACCTTGTAACCCTAAAAAAGAAAATAAAGAGATACAGAAATAAGGCTACTTTATAGGAATCAGAATGGCAGTTCTTTAAGGGAATGATTATGACTGGGAAGAGGATTAAAAGAGATTCTGGGGTGCTGGCCATAATCGATACGTATTTCTAGGCAGTGGTTACTTGAGTATGCTAATTTTGTGTAACTTCAGTTAGCTGTACATGGCTGATTTGTATACTTTTATATCATATATTACAGTTTAATTGTTTCTGCTTTTTTTTATTGAGGGCAGGTCCTTTCATATTATAAAAATTACTTCTTTGATCCTGAATCATCCTGCCTGTCTTTCCTTCTCTCTCTCCTCCTCCTCTTGCCCTCCCTCAGGTCTCACTAAGTTGCCCAGACTGGCCTCAGCTGTGCCGTCCTCCTGCCTCCGCTGTACAGGCATCTGGAATTACAGATGTGCTCTGTCATACCCAGCCTGGAGCTTTTGGTTACTGTCTTTTGACTACTGCATTAACTTGTTCATCTAGCTGTACATCATCCATAGCTTTGACAAGCAGGTCTTTATGTCTCTGTTTAAACCATAGATAAAATGTTGAAAAAGGAGCAATCACTAATCATCCTACTATAGTGCTGTGTGGCAGCTTAATGTGTTGGTGCTAAGCAATGTTCGCACCAAATTTAGGCTGAAATTTCATCCCCATTGTGAGGTATTAAGAAGGTGAAATTTAATCCAGCTATGGTATTTAAAAGTGGGACCTTTGGGAGGTAATTAAGTTTAAATGAGGCCCTGAAGATGGGAGAAAATCCAGTGGGACTATGGCTTTATTAAAAGAAAGACAGGCTAAGCTAGGATGATCCGTCTTGCCCTGCGATGCCATGTTGTGCCCTGGAACTTTGCAGAGGGCTCTCGCTCTTCTTTACCAGCACGGCCCTTCATTTCCCAGCCTCCAGAACTGAGCAAAGTAATTTTTTTCTGTAAATTTCTCAATCTCAGATGTTGTGCCATTGTAACTAAAAAGAGGCCAATGTATTTGCTCACATAGCCAGTTCTACTAATAGGTATTATTGAGTCAATACCACATCTGTCATACTGGGTTTTCCTTCAACTTGGAATTCTTTCCTGCCTATAAATATGTACTCAAAGTGACACTTGTAGCAGCCAAATTTGCTTACTATTTATAGTCTCTTTGGCTATAAATAGCACTTTCCCACGTCAAACTTGAATTTATAACTGCCAAGCTGGTTAATTTCTCTTGGCAGTAGACCAGTGCCACTGATAGTGATAAAGCAAAACTTCTGAGTCTTGTGTATGTTCTTGACTATAAAAAAAAAGAAGTTGTTAGTAGGTACAAATGGAGAATGGTAACTGGTAACTGGCTGGCAGAGCACCCGCATCCCCAGAGAATGTTACATACCTTTGAGTCTTAGGACACTTTTAGAAAAAGACCTCATCATTTTCCGTGCTAGAGTTCGTGTATGTGATGTGTATTATTCCCTTGATCTATAATTTTAATAAACTGTATTGCAAAAGGAATGAAATCACCAGTGATACAGTTAGCTTTTGGAGTGTTGTCTGTGCTTAATTCTCTTGAGCACAACACTTTTGAGACACTACGAAAAAAATCTGCTCAATCTGGTCTGCAATTTTGTTTAGAATTATATGATTCTCCTTGTTAAGAGAAATAGAAGATCAAATTCTATAAAGTTTAAATGAGTTTACATTCTCCTTGCCACCTGTTAACATTTTACTGTCATCTACTCCATAGAATGATTCCTTCTTTAATTTGACACATTCTTTCTTGAAAATGACTTGCTTTTTTGCCATGAGCATTTTTTTTCTTCTGCTAAAACTCATGTTGGATTAATCTAAACCCATGAAATGATTTTACTGTGAGGATTTTAAGGTAATTTAAAAGTAAAGGCTACTGGGCATGGTGGCACAAACCCAGCATCAAGAGGCTGAGGCAAGAGGATTTCTATGAGTTCAAGACTGACCTGGAATACATGCTCAAAGAAACAAATAAAAAAGTAAAAGTAGGATAAAAGCACCCATCCTATAATGAAGAGATCCAGCCCTGGCCCTCAGGTACCTTACAGACCAGCAAATGGGGACCTGACATGCCAGTGACTGTCATAAAGACAACACTGAGTGGGAACATTGCAGAAAGACCACCTGAATCTGTCTGAAAGTATCAAGAGGAGTCCAAAGAAAAGTAGTATCATGAAAGAAGTTGTTTATGTCTTCTGGTGATGTTAAGTGCCTTACCTAGAGTAATAACAAGGAAAATGAAGAAGTTGAGAAATTGAGGAGATAGTATTAATTGCACATGTTTCTTTCATGTTAAGACCCCATATTTCTTATAATATGTATTATTGTAATTGTAATATGTATTGTCGTAAAATTTTTCTGAAGATGTGTGCATAATCATTGCAGTACAGTCAGCCTGTATGAATGCAATCATTGCAAGTCGGTTTGACACAGTACAGAATTTTCTCCAGCTATTTGAAATTGTTCATTTTCCTTTAGTAAACAATTTGGGGAGATGAGGTAAAGAGAAGGAATCCATCAACAAATCCTTCTTACCTCAGTACTTCAAAATCCAGTCTTTACCAACTTCTTCTCTGTTTCTTTTTGAGATTTTTCCTAGACAGATACCATCTCCTGAGCTCGCGAGCCCTGTGTTCTCTGATGGGACAGTCTATGGTAGTTGTTTGTGTGACTCTGCTAGATGACCAGGCTCTAAGAGCCAGAACCCAGTTTTTTGCTGTGGCTTTTCCCTCTCACCTGTCATCTCCTTGCTCCTCTATTCAGCACAGAGTTTGAATGTATTACCAGATCAATAAGTATTTGTTGAATAAATAAATCTAGTTAGATGTAGTGATACATCCCTTTAATCCTGGCACTCAGGAGGCTTAAAGCAGGAGGATCACAAGTTCAAGGCCACCCTGGTCTACACAATGAGTTCAGGGCCACCCTGCCCTACAAAGTGAGACTCTATATCAAAAAATCAATAAAGAAAATAAAAAGACTAAATAAAAATCTATCCCTTATGTTCCTTTCTCCAGACTAAATGCTTTTACCTTTTATCTTGTTTTTAATGATTAGCATCAAAAATTCTTTACAGCCTGAGAATCATTTATATTTTTTTGTATCTTCCCAAAATCCTAGTAAGACCTGTGTAAGTTGTAAGCTTCAATATATCTTTTTAGTTTAGTAATAGATAATTAATAATTCAGAAATAAGGAAAAAGAAAAAAAAAAACAAAAAAACGTGTGTGACCTAGCTGCCACCCACCCTAAAAGCATCCTTTCCTTCCTGAGTTTACTGAGTTTTACTGACAGGTGAGTTGAGTTTTGTCTTAGCAAGTGCTCAGATCATACAGGAAGGCTGATGACTAACCAATGTCAGAAGTCACTGTCTGAGCCTAGTCCTAAAGTTAAATATCTAAATTATGTAGATTAAATTAAGGCTTAAATATAAATTGAAATTTTTAAAAGTCACTAAATATAGCCACAGAAAGTGTTTGTCCTCTTTCACTCTCACCCAACCTATCTTTGGTTGGCAGGTAAAAAAGATTACAAATATTTAATAAAGACATAAATACTCTGCAGCATCACATGATCACATGTACTCTGTGTGTGTGTATCTATCTTTTGGGAATATATATATAATTTTTTGTAAATCCTGTTATATTTGTGGAATGTTTAATAGCATGAATACTGGAAAGAAATCTCATACTCTGCCCTCAGGCATCCTTCAGTCTAGATAGGAAGAAAGAAACATGCACACAAAAGAACAAGTTTAAATGTAATAAAAATTCAGCTGGGCATGGTGGCGCACCCCTGTAATCCCAGCACTCAGGAGGCTGAAGCAAGAGGATTGTTGTGAGCTCGAGACCAGCCTGAGCTACAAAGTGAGCCTAAGGCCAACCTGAACTGCATAGTGAGACCCTGTTTCAAAAAAAGACATACATACATACATACATACATACATACATACATACATACATACATACATAAAATAAATGTAATAAAAATTCAGAAAAGAATTAAATAATATGATCTTCAAGTGGAAGGAGAAGCCTTCATAAATTAAGCATCAACAAAGGATGGATAACATTTCCATAGGTTAAAACAAAATACTAAGTAACCAAGAAAGCAAGTAGCAGAATTTTGATGTTCTTTCAAAAAAACCAAACTTGTTCTACCAACCATGCCCAAAGCCTGATGACTAACTGCATATGTGGAACTTCAATTCTAAGTTATCACATCTAGAACATACGTTAATCAGTAAAAGTTTTTAAAATACAAGAAATGTCAGCATGCAAGACAGTAGAATGTCAAGGTTTGGGATCACACAAGAAATGTCAGATGAAAGTAGACCTAGAATATAACTCTAAAAATACACAAAGAAATGGTTAAAAGTCTAATAATATCAAGGGCTGGGATGATAGCTCTGCAGTCTAAGCTACTGCCTGGCAAGCACAAGGTCCCAAGTTCCATCCCCAGTACCATATGCTGTGCTCACCCCTACACCAGGAGTGGTGGCACACACCTGTAATCCCAGCACTAAGAAAGGCTGAGACAGGAGGATCACTGAATCCAAGCTACATAGCGAGACCCTGCATCAAAAAATTAATTAATTAAAAAGAACTAATATTAAGCTGAGACAAATCAAAGAGCAGGGTCTTAGTTAATTAAAATACAAAGGGGGTGGAAAATTAAGGTTAGAATATTGAAAGGGTAAAGTCTGAAAGCATAACCAAAGTACACACGTGAAAATTAAAGAGCCAAGAAGTTAGAATACATTACAGTTTGTCTTCATCCTGGATACTGGCCAAAATGTTTACCTGTTGGGCCGGGGAGGTAGCTCAGTGGCATAAGTACCTGCCTGGCAAGCACTAGGTCCTGAGTTTGATACCCAGATAATCATCATCATCATCATCATCATCATCATCATCATCTGCCTGTAGTTTGACTTTGGTCTTTTCCTCTAAAAGACCAACAAGCCTAATTTTTTGACTAATCATCATTCCAGCACCCAATTTTGGCATCATCAATGATTCTGTGATTTATACAGAAAGAATAACTTTCATGCTTTTTGCAACTTAATTTCAATTGTTTTTAGGGGGGGAAATGTGTATGTAATACAGCAGATTTGATGAATATTAACAGTTGAGTCTGCTTGTGATAGATTTGAACAGTTTTTAAAATAAAACATCAATCCGGGCATGGTGACACATAGCTGTAATCCCAGCATTCAGGAGGCTGGTGCAGGAGGATCACTGTGAGATCAAGGCCAGCCTGGGCTACAAACTGAGCTCAAGGCTGGCCTGAGCTGCAGTGAAACCCTGTCTCAAAAAGATAGATAAATGAATAAATCAATCAGTCAAAAAGTAGTATAAGCATGAACTAAGAAGTGTTCCATCTTAGCACCTGCCCAATGTTTTGTAACACTGCTATTGAAAAGATTGCAAGTAACAGGAAGGCTTCCTAATGAAACACCGGCAAGCTGGTCCATGACAAATGATGGCATTTCGGGAGAGAGAAAAGAGGCTATTGGGTTATTAAGACGCAGAATGATATGGCTTGAGTTATGAAATACACAAGCTTTTTCCATCTGTCTCACGGACACCATCTCTTCCTGGGAAGTAAATGTTTTACTACTACTGTTTACTCACCTATAAAAAGGCATGCTTCAAATTGTAGTATATTACATTAATAAAAAATAATATATAACAAAGTGATATGTATAAAAATGAAAAAGAAGTAACCAGGTTAATGTTTCTTACCACATACTTCTTTACATCCTTCTGCTTCAAAAAAAGACACTGGATACAAGTACTTTAAATCTGACATGCAGATAGAAGTTCAGAAACAATTGTGTTATCTTGAATGTCAATTAAATTGTCCCATTACCATTTCTTTTTTTAATTAATAAAAACTTTATTTTTACTTCCTAGAGCAAGCAAAATCCACATGTAAAACATTCACTTATTTAAAAAAACAGATTAAAAGCAGTAAGAGAATTAAAGAATATATCATTTTCCAGTTTTTAGCTCCACTGTATTACTCTGCATATGGTGGGTTTCTTTAACATTTTCAAGAACGTTCCATGTGGGATTGTGCTATTTTCTGGTGAGAAATGAAATTGCTTTTAAGTTACTGGTCTATGTTGTTTTGTCTTAGTAGACTGAACACATTCACAGGACTTTGCACCACAATCCTGAGGCACAGCCAAATGGCCAGACATTACTGACACCTTCACCACTAGCCCACCACAGAATTAAGTAAAAATGAAATTCCACCAGAAACCAGGCGTTTTCAAAGTCTGACATTTTTCCTCAGGAAGTTTTCACCTCATTGTTCTCAACAAACTTTCATCATATTCCTTCTAAGTTACACAAAAGTCGTGAAGAAAACTCAGCAGATTTCTTGTAAGATTGCAGAATTTAGGCTCAAAACATGTAGACGCAGAGTCTGGATTTCATCATGTGAGTACCAGTGCACCACCGCGAGCTTGTGTACAGCACCAATCAAGAATACTCACAAATTACAGTGAAGAAGCATGAAGGCTAATTGAAAAAGATTTAAGTGCACCTTCCGGGAGTTCTCCAAGCAGCATTTTAAAGCATTCGATTTCCTAAAGCAATGAGAAATCAAGAAATGAACATGTTAAAAATTGTTTTCCATTTCATCACTGCCTGCTGTGTGGTACTGTAACATTTACAAGAAAACTTGCTATTGCATACTCCATATCCATAACTTGAACACAAGACTCAGACATGTTCAGGCTCGGAAGGAGGAGCAGGACGTGTGTCCTGGACAAGTGCGCGAGGATTGACAGTAGAGACAGAACAGGCAGCAAGTGTGTCTTGGAGTCTTGCTACCTCTTCTAAGGTGTCATCATAAAGAAACGAGAAATAGGTAGGGGAGATCTTAATGATCCTTATCAGAAACTTCAAGATTTTCTTCCTGTTGGTCTCAGCATGAGCTTGGGCACCCCACAGAAATTCATGGCATGAAGGATCACTGCCAGGCACCCGGCAATACTCCAGGTATTTCAGCCTCACGAAATGTTGGGTGAGGAGCTTCTTGGTATCTCCAAACAAGAAATGCATCTTTCTCAGGAATTTCCAGATGTCTTCCTCAGGAGCACAGTGGTTCTTCATGAGGATCACAGCAAGGACATTCATCAGGAGCCCATTTTTAGGATAGCCCCTGCCAGGGTGAACCCTCCCGTTGTTGGGGAGCTTCAGCTTGCTGATAAGATTATAGGAGTGACAGCTGAACTCCACTTCTCTTACTTCAACCACAAAGATCGCCTCTAGGTACTCACAGGTGCACTTGAAAATCTCAGGAAATTGATGTCTATACCTCCGGTGGATCACATTCACCATCTCTTTCCTGGTAACGAGCTGCTTCAAATTAAATTTTTCGAGTATGAACCACCTCAGTATCTTAGACTGCCACTGAAGGTCATCCAATGAAAATTTAGTGGAGAAGCTGTCCCCAGAGACACTCTCCTCATACTCATGGTCAGAAACTTCCTCAGAACTAACAAAAGAGCCCTCAGCAGAAAGCCCACCGGCAGATGGTAATCTTCCCCGATGTGAGAGGGGAGGGATCCGATAAGCAGCACCAGGTGGATCCTGGGAGAAAGAAGACCCCTTTTCCTCTTGCTCTTCTCCTGTCGCTGCAACCGCTGCCTCTGCTGTTGATGGTGCTTCTTGGGCATCCTCACCACCCTGTCCGCCTGCTCTGGCCCGTGGGCGTTTCTTACCAGCATGGTGGTGTTTGCTCTTGCGACCAGGAGGCATGATGAATTTGCTTAGGCCCAAAAGGGACCTGCGCCCACCAGAGCCTAGGTCCCCTGCTGACTTGCACAGACAGCCACGTTCCGTGCCCCCCACACTCTGAGGTCCACAAGAGAAGGTGAGCACTGCTGCCTTGGCTATTGAAGGTCCCTGAGAGGCACGTGGCAGGGGAGCTTCTCTGGCGCCCCCTCTGGCCGACCGTGCCTGCTCCCGCAGTCTCCTGGGGACTGGATAATTTCCTCTCCCATTACCGTTTCTAAACAAGATGTAAGAGCAACTTTCTTCCTGAAGAGTTTTATGTGAAGCAACAAGTACACTATAGGCAAAAGTATTATTTTAAAACATTATAAATCGGTAAACATATTATTTGTAAAAATATTCAAAAGCATCTTAAGCATATAAAACTTTGAATGCCAGGCATGGTGGCACATGCCTGTAATGCCAGCACTTAGGAGACTAAGGCAAAAGGATCACTGTGAGTTCAAGCCTGCCTGTACTACATAGCAAGATCCTATATATAAAAAAGAACAAAAATAATGAAATTTACACTGTCACTATGTTAAATAAAATTACATTGTCAATATGCACAAAATTTGTAAGACAAACTGGTAAAAGGAGGATACATTTTTATCATCTTCAGTGTCTCACATTCCAGGAAAAAATGCTCAACACCTGAAATTAAAGGAGGAAAAATTTGTTTTCCTTCCATAGTCAGCTAACTCCAATGCAGGCTCATGGGCAGAGGGGCAGGGCAGAAGGGAAGTAAGTGGCCCTTGGCAGAGCAGACCAGAGGCAGCGAGCCTCCCTGTACCCTGTGCCCTGTGCCCAGCCAGGCTGCAAGCTTTGGGTTGGGCCTCACACAGCCAGCACAGGCCTTCATCATCCACCCTGAGAACTGCTGAGCCAGCTTAGCTTCCTCGCTCCCAGAACCCAGTCACCACCTGAGGTTCCACCTGTGAGCACGCATAGCCAGGGGCAGCTAGGTGCAAGCCACAAGGCTCAGAAAGTGCTAGAGAAGGGAGGCATGTGTGTCCCTGAAGACTAGAATTTGCCAGCCCCGTGCCGTACATCACCGTTTTACCATGATAATGGTTTTTACTACAAATGATAATTTATTTTTCCTGTAATCTATATATCATTAAATAATTCTGACCAAAAAGGAGGAAAAAAATAGAAATCACACACTGACCCATATAGGCTTTTGATGAAAAGTAAATTCTTCTCGTATTTTCAGAACAAAAGCATACAAATCTTCCAGGACAAGAGATGTACAGTTTGTTAATCATTTCCTCCTAAAGATCCCAAATTTGGTACTATTTATTTGAAATGCACATAATGTAGAAATATGTGCTGTACTTTCAGAATTTATCATTTCTAGTGCAAAGAATTTATGGAAATTACTTAACCCCAGTGCTTCAATTTATGTTTAAAATAATTATAATTTCTACTAAAATGTTAATCACATAACTTTGAAAATTATCCTAAATCAAAATTTTAATAGCAAAACATTTCCCTTAAGAAACCATACATCTGTGGATTGATGCATCCTAATTCCTGCCTCTCAAAAAAAGGCACTTGTAAACCTAGTAATAGAGCTTTTTAGTTAAGTTGTCACTTTAACTAATTTGGCATGTACGGCCAATTTTAAGATGAAAATATTTTTCTGGTTATTTGTTTATTGAAAAATACAGATTGACATTCTGCTTTCCCTTAGAGAGGGTAAAAATCGGTATCAGATATAGCCTTGTCCTTAATGTGCTTATGTGAATATTTTCTTTTTTGTAAATAAACATTTTTACTAGCCTCTGTATTAAAATTCATTTCTAAAATCTTTGTTTAGCTGCATATACAGTTATAAGTTTTATAAAATAAAATGGGCTATGTTTATTTTTTAAATGGTGCAATTGTTTGCTTTTAAAAGGTAAGATTTGGGGGACTACCGGCTCAGGGCCCCCCTCCTGTCCCTCTTTAGGACAGGAACTTTCTTTCTCCCAATAAATATATTCTCATAGAAAAGGGAAGATTTGTTGTTGGATCAGCAACAGCCTATTTTGTACAATACAAAGACAGATGTTATAAATTATAGGGCAACTAAAAAAGCAACTTCGAATATTTAAGATTTCTTTTAGGCCTAGGGGATTGAGATAGCAATAATACCACAATAGAAAATAAGAATGTAGCCACATGGGGGTGGCACACACCTGTAAGCCCAGCACTCAGCTAGAGGGTCCTTGTGAGTCTGAGACCAGCTTGGGCTACAAAGTGAGCGCAAGGCCAGTCTGAACTGCATAGCAAGACCCTGTCTCAAAAAGACAAAATATATGTACATTTTTTTTCATCTGATAATTGTTACCTATTTTCCCTCCACTCCCACCCTCCCTCCTTTTTCTCCTTGTTTTTAATCAGATACATTTCCATGAAGCCTTAGGGAAATTAACCTATTTTTAGGCAGTTGACTTACAGGTGGCTACTTAAAAAGAGCAGGCATTGGAGCCCTTGGGATATGAATGAAGCAAGACAATCTAGAAGGAAAAGATAGACTGTACAAAAATAATTTCAAACATGATAGTGGTAGATTAGATTGTAGACAAGTGACAGAGAAAAGGAAAGAGGAAAAAAGAGATGGGCTGGCGTAAGAGAAATTGGGCAAGAACATAGAAGTGGGAATCAAATCCACATAGCATTAGATGAACAGTATCATAATGAATTTGATTTAATAAAACTGAAGTAATGGAGAATAAACCCAAACCTTTATGCTTGCTGTGCCATCTCTCCAGACTTGCTTCAGCTCATTCTGCCCCTGAGCTGCAGGACTGATTTTGAGACAGTCTTGCTAAAGTTGCCCAGGCTGGCATCCAACTTGCCACCCTCCTGCCTCAACTTCCCAAATAGCTGGAATTATGATCACACGCCAACACACCTGGTTTAACAAGTAATTCTTTAATGCTACTCTATATGGCAGAAAGAGATAAGTTGCTGATAGTCGAGTTACTTTTTTTTTTTTTTTTTTGGTCAGAAGGAAAACGTATTCATCCTTAAAAGGATGTTGGAACTCAAAGAATCAGTATTTGCTTTGGATTTTTCTCTTAAATATGTTTGGTGTTCCCTTCTCTCATCTTTTTTTTTTCTTTCTGTATTTAGTACAGGGTCTCACTACACAGATCAGACTCGTAGTGATCATTCCTGTTATCAGCCTCCCAAGTGCTGGGATTACAGGCTTGCACCATCATGCCCAGTCTCAATTTCGTTGTCTCAGCACACTCCGAGGGCAGGGCTGGTAGGGCAGGCCAGGGATCACCCCTGGCCCTGTGTCTGCCTAAGCAGATGGGTTAATCGGCTGAGCTATCTGGCCAGCCCTCATGGTTTCAACAGTGAGTTTCAAGAGCATAGGAAAGCCATGACCCAAACTAGTTTTTTAATCATTTCTGGTTGTCCTTTGCTTGCCATGCCATCTCTCCAGACTTGCTTCAGATTGTGAATTGAGTGGCCTGGCTTTTGTCCCTCTCTTCTCTTGATTTGTTATTTTTCCTGTATGTGTTTCTTTGCTGTATTGGCTGGCTGTTAAGTCAGTGTGCACAAAGCAGTGTCCATAGTAGTGATCACATAAATGCCAGTTTGTACATTTAAAAGTAAGTTAGTGTAACCTGCCACCAAGGGTTTGTTACACAAGAAGGTAATTTAAAAAAAAAAAAGAAAAAGAAAATCTCTCAGAAGAAGGAACCCTTCTCCACTGCTGGTGGGAGTATAGACTGCACAACTAAAACGTTCAAATATTTAATAAAAGCTAGAAGTACCTTTGTGTTCTTTTCAAAGCTAGGATTAGAGGTTGCATTCAGCCCACTGAGTATTTAAGAAGGAAGGAAAAAGATATATTTATGTGTATACACAGAATAGCTTAGATAATTGTACTGCTGATTTCTCCTGGTGTATTGAAAGGAGCAATTAATGCTTAATTTTTTTTCTTTTCCTCTTCAATTTCTTATAACTTTTTTTACCAGTTTTGCATGTTTATGTTTTATAATCTAAACAATTAGTTTGAAAAAAAATTATGCAATATAACAGCCATTGTTGAATACTTATTATTTTGTTTGGTGAAATTCTATGTGGTTTCTAAAGTTGTTGTGTTGTTGTTTTACTATTTTTATCCTCTTTCAAAATAGAAAAAGAAAAAGAAAATCCCTCAAATTCCCACTTTTTAAGGGACTTTAGAACCAGAGATCACAATAAACTTGTGTGAAAAACTGACAAAAAAAAGATAATTTAAGAAGGAACATTGTTAACAACACTGTTACTCTTTCCTAAATACTCCTTCCTAATAGCACTGAAGTCAGAAATTATAAGACACGAGAAAGCCTTAGTTTATCCTTCAACATTCACCCCTTCCTTCTTCCAATCAGCCTTCTATCTCATATTGATATTTTCATGCCAGGTTATAAAAAGGTGACTTGACAATATCCTTAATCAGCACACTCTCACTTAGTGATGCGTAGTGAAATAAACATGCTTGCTCCCATTGTACCGTGCGATTTTTACTAATGTACCTCTTTAGAGAACACATAGTTTTATGTTTTAGAATCTAATATCTTCACACAGAACTAAAATGTTCAAATATTTAATAAAAGTTAAAAGTATCTTTTTTTTATTTTCAAGAAAGATACCTAGCTAGCTCTCTGTTTTAGTATACAGTTATGAGAATCAGGTCAATTCACTAGAATATTCTTCACAAACATTTAAAGACATTCACTAGGATACACTAAACACTGGCATTTAAATTATTCAAAGATTATAAAATGTGAATTAGTTTTTTTTTAACTTATGTGGCTTATGTATTTCACTTAAAATTATAGTCTTGAGGTATATTCATTTACCTACAAAGAACATAAGTTTATCCTTCTTTACGGCAGAGTAGTACATCTACTTATCACACTTATCCATTCTTCTCTTGATGGGTGTGTGGGCTGTTTCCAAGATTCAGCTGTTATGCATTGTGCTGCTATGAGCATGGAGATGCATGTATCACTGTGCTCTGATGCTTTCCACTCTTTTGGGAAGATGTGGAGAAGCTAATGGATCAAATGGAACATCTAGTTTTAACTTTTTGAGTAATCGCCACAGTGGTTTCCATGGTGGCCATACCAATTTGTACTCCTGCTAACTCTGGAGGAGCTTCCTTTTTCCCCATAGTTTCACCAGCATTTGTTATTTGTTTGGTGTTTTTTGTTTGTATGTTTGTGTTTTGTTTTTTGGTTTGGGGAGTTTTTAGGGGGGTGGTATGGGGGGATTTGGGGAGGGTTGGGGGTTTTTGTTTTGTTTTTTGTTTGTCTTGGTTTTTGTTTATTTTTCTGAGAAAGAATCTTGTTGTGAGGGCTGGGGAAATGGCTCAGTGGAATATGCACTTCCCTGGCAAGTGTAAGGGCCTGAGTTCAATCCCGAGTTCCACCAAAAAAGAAAAAGAAAAACAAAAACAAACAAACAAACAAAAAAGAATCTTGTTGTGAAGTTCAGGCTGGCCTTGTGCTCACTTTGTAGCTCAGCTGGTCTCAGACTTGCAAGGATCCCTGAGCACTGTAACCACCACACTCAGCCTCCAGGGGCCTGTGCCCCATGCTCACCATTTGTTGAATGTTTGATGATAGCCATGCTTCCTGGAAGGAGATGAAATCTCAGTGTTCTTTTAATTTGAATTTCTTGAATGACCAGTAATGTTGAACCTTTTCTCATATATTTATTTGGTGTTTGTATGTCTTCAGCTGAGATGTATCTATTCATTTCAGATGCCCATTTTTGGATTGGGTCTTAAATTTAAGATTGGGTTGGGTTTAATTTTTTTAAGTTCTTTGTATATTCTAGATAGTATTCCTTTGTTGGAGGAATAGCTTGTAAAATTTTTCCCATTTGTGAATTCTCTCTTCACTCCACTGGTGGTTCCTTTTGCTATGCAAAAGCTTTTTAATTTGATGTGATCCTAGTTGTTGATTCTTTATACTATTTCCTGTGCAATCAAGGTTTTTGTTCATAAAGTTTTACCTACAAATAATGGTAGCTTAAATTCTTCCTTTCTCTATTCCTTTTTTTTCCTGTGTCTAATTGCTCTGGCTGTTTGCAGAACTACATTGATCTGGAGTGATGACAATGGATATATTTGTCTTCTTCCTGATCTTAGAGTGAAAGCTTTCAGGTTTGCCCATTTAGTATGACGTTGTCTGTTGATTTGTCAGAGATGGCCTTTCTGGGGTTGAAATGAAGGCCATCTGTTCCAAATTGCTATGGGTTTTTTGTTTATTTGTTTGTTTTTAACTATGAATGTTAGATTTTGTCAAGTGCTTTTACGGTGTCTATTGAGATGATCGTGTGGCTTCTGTCCTTGGTTCTGTTAATGTGGTATGTTACATTTATTGATTTGCAAATGTTGAGCCATCACTGCATCACTGGAATGAACTGTAGTTGGTCACAGTGTGTAATATTCTTGATGATGTGCTGCATTCAGTTTGTCAGTATCTTCTTGAGGATTTTTACATCTATGGTCATTAGGGAAACTGGCCTGTAGTTTTCTTTTTTTATTACATCCTTCTCTGGTTTTGGTATCAGGGTAATACTTCTTCTAAGAGTAAGTTTTGGAGTTTTGATTTCCTTTCAATTCATTAGAGTTTGAAGAATAGTGGCATTAGATCTCTTCTAATTTTTCTTGCTGAATTGAGCAGTAAATCCATCAGGACCTGAGCTTTCTTTGTTACTAGTCTTTTAATTATTTCTTCAATTTCATTGACTGATACTAGTTTATTTAGAATTGCTGTATGTTCTTGGTTCAGCTTTGGGTATATGCATGAAAGAATGTGTCCATTACTTCTGTTTTCCATATTAATAGAATACAGGTTCCCAAAGTAAATATTGATAATATTCTGGATTTCTGTAGTATCTGTTGTTTCATTCCTGTTTTTCTATTACTTTTGTGAAGCTTCCATCTTCTGATTTTCATGGATTACAATTAACCTTATGTTATTCTTTGTATCATCTAGCAGCTGCTGGATGGATTTTTCATGGTCCCTTTCTATTTTAAGAAATCTTTCATTTGATAATCACTAATCATAACCCTGTCTTAAAGATCTCATAGTCTATCTTCACATTGGTTGAGTCTACTGTTTGCACTTTCAAGAGAATTTTCAATCTCCTGAATATCTATTTGAATCTGGTCTATGGAATCCAGTTCTTTCTTATATTGAAAATTCATGGTTTCATCACTTTCTTAAGCTCTTTATCACTTGTATGTACTCTTAATTTCTCTAACCATACCCTTCATTATGGCCATCATATCTTTTTTCTTATGAGCAGAATATATTTATTGAGGGAAAGAAAGCTCCTGTCCAAGAGAGGGACAGGAGGGGGGCCCGAGTGGGTAGTTCCCCCTGGCCATCACATCTTTAATTATCTGTATAACTATTTCTGTTCTCCCCCCCCCGTTTCTTTCCTTTTTTTTTTTGTTTTTGTGTTTTGTTTGTTTGTTTTTGTGTCCCCTGCTAGTGTTTAAGAAATTTCACCTCAGTGCCTCCAGATGTGCCATGGGCAAGCTAGAGGTCTGATGTTACATCTTGATTCTGTGTTTTCTCATTTTTTTATTTTGTTGTTGTTTATTTTGTGCAGTAATGCTTGTAAATTGCTTATGGCAGGTAGTTTTATTACTGGTGTCAAGACCTATTTAGTAAAAGACTCCTTTTTAGAGATACCTTCTGGGGGAAGCTGACTCTTGGCCTTTGAGTCTGTCCCTCAAGATAAATAATCCTCCCTCCTCTGTTTTTTAGAGATGAGAGGTTGCCACCTATGACCTAGCACCCAGTTGTTCGGTAGTAGACTATAATACTGTTCTATAACCAGCCCCCCCGACAGTCTAGCTGTTGGTATATAAGGGAAATCACTGACAGCAGGAGTGTCACCTTGGCTATAGCACAGTCACCAATAACATCAAACATATACTAGAAAATAACAAAATGTGATAACTAATAATGTGTCACTCTTAACTATATGTATAAGATTTATAGTTATATAACAAGATCTGTGGCAAAACAGAAAATTATATACAATAAATATCCACTCAATAAAGCATTTTAGAGGGACTGCCCACTCGGGCCCCCTTCCTGTCTCTTTCAGACAGGAGCTCACTTTCCCTCAATAAATATATACTGCTCATAACCTCAAAAAAAAATAAATAAATAAAGTATTTTACCCTAGGGAAGAAAGGTAAAAGGAAGACTAGGAACAAAATAGAAAAGTAAAAGAAAAAAAGAGATTAGAACCAAGGCTAAAGGTCAGAGGAAGATTATCAGAGCTTCAAGAAACTGGTGAATAAGACAGAAGAGAAGAAGGAATTTAAAAAAAAAAAAAAAAAGTAGAGATCAAACAATACAAACAATGTTCATCCTCACAAAGAAACAAGCAGAGCTCAGATCTATGCTGGATAATTTCAGCAAACTGGCAGTAGCATTAGAGCACAGTATTGGATCTGGGATTTTCAAATCCATGGATATCCATGGAACATCCCTGTGGTCATGGGGGTGGGGCTAGAGACATTCACCTTATAACACTCAGAGTGTGTCTTCCCATCCTACCCAAGCTCCCTGACCTGTGATTGTCCTTCACTCACACACTGTGGGAGCCCTTAGTTGAAGCCAACTTGAAGCTACTCTGAGGCTTTGGCCCCACTGGCCCTCCCTCAAGTGGCATATGATGAAGCACACTCCACCGGGACACAGCAAGGCTTGGACTGGAGTCACTCATCAACTGCTGTAGCAAACAACATCTACTGCTCGATACATTGGTGCGTTTCTTTCTGGAAGCCTCTGGAGTTGTCTGCTTTCACTGAGTCTCTGTAGCTTCAAGCTTCCTTTTTCATGGCTTGAGCCAGGAGCTGAGGTGAAAGTACAGCCTTTTCCTTTCGTACATTGTAGTCTGTTTCTTCAATGGCTCTGTGGGCTCCCTTTTTTTCCTTCTAATTCCTTCTTGGATCTCAAGGATCCAGCTCTGCTTTTTTGCTTCTCAAAGTTGTTGCTTTCTAGTGTCTGTGTTCCAGACCTTGGAGAGGCTGATATTTCACAGCTTGCTGCTTCAACATCTGTCTGGATGTCTTCGTGGACACCTTTTAATGGAAAATTTGTAATGAACAATGTTAGAACAGCTTTTTCATTTTTTGACTGTTTGTTTTTAAGGCTCTCAAAGGTTATAGGTCAGTTAGTCTAAGTACAGTAGTACCAGTGACTGTCACTGAGCTTTTCTCTTTACTTAGTATTTAAAATACATTTTCATTTTTTCAGAACTCAGTGCAGGACAGCTTGACTTCTAGAATTTGAACCCCTATATCATTAACTGTGTGATCTAAAGTATTGTGATCTTAAGTGCCACAGATTGCTTTGGATGTCCACCATGAACTTATAGGACTTAATGTCTGTCTTCTGGATTTTGGACTTGCTTTGGTCTGTGCTTAGTATCCTGCTGTGTGTACCTTTTGGAATGGTAATATTTGTTTTGTGGCACTGAATGTTGGAAGTGTTTAACTTTTCTTTTGTATAGGGGCTCACAGCAAAGAGTACTTTGATTTTGGAAGAGAATTGAGATTTCGACTTTTCAGCAATGCTGAAACTGTTGGGACTTGGGCAACTCTTAGAGATGGATTAAAATGTCTTTCGCATAAAAGGATATGCATGAGTCTTTGGGGGTCCGGCGTTAGGATGTTATTGTTTGTGTCTAATTGTCCCCCCAAAGCCTCATGCAGTCATGGAGTGGGGACTGGTAAAGTTTCAGATTAACTCATGATCCACTGGTATTATGGGTCTTAATGCTGCTAGAATTACAACTTTAAGAAGCATATAGCCTGAATGCAGTATCAGAGACAGGCCTCCTCTCTTGCCATTGTTGCTGCTACACCTCCCTTCACTCTTGCTTTTTGCTGCTGCCATGAAAGTTTGCTCTCTGCCATGTGCCACGCTGCCTTGGAACCAGCCAAGTATGACTGAAACCTCCAGTAACTGTGAGCTAAGTAAACCTTTCCTTCCTTCATTTTGAGTGTCAGGTATTTGTCTCAGCAACAAGAAAAGATTAACGGAGACAGTTTGGATTGGTTCAGTTCAGTTTAGCTGTGTTCTTTGGGGTGAACTCAGAAACTTGGGCACTTGATCTATTACTTTAAGCTACATCTCCAATCCTTTTTATTTTGAGATAGCATCTCACAAAGTTGCTCAGGTTGGCATGGATCATCTAAGAGAAATGGCAAGGAGGGAGCAAAGCTGGCTTAAGAGAAAAGCCTTCATTCGTCTTGCCTCAACTTCATAAGTATCTGGCACTCCAAGTCTGCAAAGTAATTGTTTCAAGAGAAAAAAGTGGAATACAAATGACTATACAGTGAAAGAACAAAGTGTTAATGAAAAAAAAAAAAAAAAAACTTGATTATAGATATGTTCCTAATAGAATCTGTTAAGATTTTAAAAATTGAAAGGTTAATTATTGTTCCTTTATCAAATCATACAAAGTACCCTGTTTGATAGGTATTGGAAGTAATCTGCTGCTATGTTATAGGAAAGAGCTCTGGATTTAGATAAGATGAGACCATCTCAAAACAAATAGGGCTGGAGAGAGCTCAGCAGCATAAGTACCTGCCTGGCAAGTACAAGATCCCAAGTTTAATCCCCAGTTTAAAAAAAATAAAAAGAATTAACAAATATTTTTTTTTTAAGAAGGAAGAGATGATTGTGTAAGATACAGACATAGCACTGCCTATATTTTAAGGTATTTTTTAATTTTTTAACTTGAGTGAAAAATAGAAAAGAAAACATAGAAAAAATGACATAAACAGGGTTACATACAACAATACATATGTTACAGATTTTCAAAACATGGATAGCTAATTTTATATATTTTTTTAAATAAAACAATCCAACACAGATCACAGAAGTTGTTGACTTGAGCCATTCACAGCTCATTATATTACTATGACTTTACTTTATATACCTACATTTTTATACTTTTCTGCTGGATGGTTAAGACCGAGTTAAAGCAAGACCTATATAACAAGAAATTTAACTTTTGTATCTGATAAGGTCACCTGTAACCCTGTACTACACTTTGTAGATCCCATTTTAAGGTACTTTAAACAAAATAATAATGCAATTAAATACTATACACTGTATTTTTTTTTTTTGCTTTTTTTTTGTGTGACAAATTACCAGAAACTTGTTAGCTGACTTTCTTATCTTACGATTCTAGAGGGAAAAGATTAAAATTGTCAATGTAAATGTAGGTGTAAATTATTTGACACACAGAACTCAGCATTATTCCCCGCAGGGAAACTCGAATTTACTTTAAAGAGATTGTTTCATCAGTTGGTCTTTGTCACAAATGTGGTGAAGAATATCTATGTTGCCAGCCCTGTCAACACCGTAATGTGCTGGCCCTTCTGTAATATTGAGTCAGAAACCAGAGCAGTCTTCTCTGGAGTGAGAGAAGAGTGTGCTTTCTCAGCCTCTGAAAGCTCATCTAGCAGCTGCCAGCCCTTTGCTAATTGTCAGTATGTAAAACATTTCTGACTTCTGAATGACTAATGTCCAAAGACCACAGTCAGTCCCACCTCATTTTGTATGTATTCTTTTCATTTCCCCTAGGTTTGTCAGTAGAATCTAGAAGAGAAAGCTGTGTGTTTCCAAAACTTTTAGTTATCTAATTGTGGAATATCACTTTTTCTGATGTGATCAGCTGTAGATTCTCCTACTTACATAGAAAACAGTGCCGGGCATGGTGGTGCAGACCTGTAATCCCAGCACTCGGGAGGCTGAGGCAGGAGGATTGTTGTGAGTTTGGGACCAGCCTGAGCTACAAAGTCAGCTTAAGGCCAACCTGAACTGCATAGTGAGACCCTGTCTCAAAAAGACCAAAAAAAAAAAAAAAAAAAAAATAGAAAACAGTAACAATAAAAATATTTATATTGGGTTGCTTATAACATTCTGTGCTTACTAAGTACGTGGGTTTTTGTTGTTGTTGTTTGTTTTATTTTTTAAAGTATTTGGTTGTTTCAGAGTCTCACTATGCAGCTCCGACTCATAGTGATCCTCCTGCTTTCAGTCTCCCCAGCGCTGGGATTACAGGCATGCTCCACTGTACTCAGACTCTTTGACCAGCTCAGCCCACCTCAGGGGCATGACTGGCAAAGCATGTGGTGCCAAGAATTGAACTGTGGTCCCTGCACTTGCCTAAACTTGCCTAAACAAGCACTTTAGTCCGCTGAGCTATCTCATCAGCCCCTCATTTTTTATTATTGGTTAATTTTTTAAAGTCATATATGAAATAATTTCAGGAAAGTTTAGTAAAATAGTATGGAGGAGAAAGATACGACACTTCCACTTCCTCCAGATGTTCTCCAGTTTTCTAGCATTTGCTGTTGAAATGTGGTCCTAAGATGTTCTTTTAGTTCCAGGAACAATAAGATCTTCAGCTCATCAGAAAGATACTTGTCTATTGGCGCACTAGCCCATACTCTGTTTATATATGCTCAATAGATAGTGAGCCCCTTCTGTATATCAGGCACTACATTAGACATAAAAGAAAACACTTCATGAGTAATCTACAGTGTAGTAAGGTCTGCCTATGGCAAATATGATATTAGAAGTAGGGATATGATGAGGAATTTTGAAACATTGTACTTTACCATAAACTAGGTAAATGTGCAGCACATCTTAAAACTTAACATGAATTTTTATACCTTAAAAGGTGGTAGTTATGGGACTTTATCAATAAAACATGTAATAATAGACAGTTTGCCTGTTCAATTTAATAACAACTTTCAAAATAGAAGTTCACAAGCATCACCAAAGTAGTTACCTTTGATCAGCATCATAAAACATTTCAGCATAAAACTTTGCCCAGAAAATTTACATTTGTTGTAAAATCATGCTTTTTATTTTTATTACTTTTTATCTAGCTGCATACCTGTTTTCAGTTTTCAAAAAAAAAAAACACCATTTTAGTCAACAGCAAAATATAAACAATAATCTTTAGTTTAAAAATGGGTAAAAGACATGATACACCATAAGGTTGTCTGGATAACACATCATCAAATAAAAAATTGTTCAACATTATTACCAATTCGGGAAATGCAAATAAAAACCATTGTGAAAAATCACTACACCCTAACAGAATAGCTAAAACATTCCAATTACACCAAATGTTGCCAAGAATGCAGCGAAGCTGGACCACACTGCTAGTGGGAATGTAACATAGTACTATCACTCTAGGAAGGAGTATAGCAATTTCTTATTACACTGAATATGATTTTTTCAGTAAATGTAAGTAAAGCCAACTTCTATAAGCTGCTCTAGCAAATGATTGACCTGTCTTAGATACTTTTTCATTACTGGAATGAAATACTCAGCACCCACAAATTAAAGGAGGGTTGATTTTGACTTACACTTTGCGGAGGTTTCAGTACATAGCTGGCTCCCAGGCAGGACAGCGTGGCAGAGAAGAAACAGTCCACAGAAGGGTAGGCAGGAAGAAGCATCAGTGAGCCTCCTTTTCCCTTTTGTTCAATTCAGGCTACAAGCCTATTAGTTGGTACCATCTACACCTAGTTTGTTATTTCCTGTTATCCACACCCAGAACTTTGCTAACCCAGTCAGTTGACTAATTTAGTTACCATATATCCTTCATCCATATTCATGTACCCTAAATCCAGCCAGCTCTGAAAAGCCCCACTTATGAGCACATGAGGTCCTCTGCATACGCACCACAGCAGAATCCAAGGAGGAAATGATGAAATCTTCCAGTTTATAGGCAGTTGGTCAGAAATTCTGGAGGTTCAGACTTGGAATTGGTGTCTAAGGTAGAAGGCAATCTTGTGGGACTGACCCTTTAGCCTCTGGGAGCTGACCTAATGCCAAGTAGATCATTATCATAATTGAATTAAATTAGTTGGTGTTAAATTAGTTGGAGGTAAGTCCTGTCCCACATTTGATCACAGAAGCATGCTATACATGAGAAAAGGAAAAACTATTTGGTTTTTCTTATCATGTATAAGCATAATTATTCTTCATTCAATAGTTAAACAGTTGGTACATCCATGTTGTGGAATACTACTCAGCAACAAAAAGGAACAAAGTATTGACATATATGGCACCATGGATGGATCTCAAGGGAATTAATATGCAGAATGAAAAGAGCCAGTATTAGCAGTTCTGTAACATGTAATTCTATTTGTGCAGACTAATCAGTCTAGCATTTTAGAGACGAGGAGCAGTTGAGGCTCTCAAAAGTAGCACAAAGGGTATTTATGATGAAACTGTTCTGTGTGTTAACTCTGGTAGTGATCACACATGCGATAGGATAACAGAACTGAGATGTCCGTGTGTGAGTGCACGTAGCACGGCTGCGGTCTGAGGGCAGCATTCTGTGTTACTGTCATAGAGCTATGCAAGCTGTTGCTGTTGGTTAAAGAGCAGAGTAAAGGATCCACAGTATGTGCTTTTGGTCTTTCAGTGGATCCTATAGTTTTAAACAAAAAACAACAACCAGAATGTAGGCAGACAGGCTGAGTAGAGCATTAGCTTTTGGGGTCAGTAAAATTGTATGCAAGTTCTGTCTCTGCCGCTTACCACATGTAGAACCTTGAGCCAGTTCTTTAACTTTCCTGTGCTTCACTTTCTTCTTTTTTAAAGTGGATGCACTACTTCCCTCAATGAATTTCTTAAGGGTTAGCTCAAACTAACAAGTTAATGTACAGTAGGTTTTTTTAAATGTTAAGTTACAGCCCACTCATTGTTTACATTGAATCATAAAAATATTTTATCCTTTCACTTTATCTCTTCACTTGTATCCTATCACTGTTGAAAACATAGGCAGCTAGCCTGGCAAGGGCAGGGTCCTGAATTCAATCCCAGCACCACAAAAAAAAAAAAGAAAAAAAAAAAAAAGCATAGGCAGTAAGGGCCAGCCAAATAGCTCAACAAATGAAAGCACCTTGCAAGTAGGCATCCGGGCTAGGGGTTCAATCCCCCGGCCTGCCGCACCAGCCCCACCCCTGGGGCACACTAAAAGGATAGAAACTAGGCTTGGTAGTGCGCACCTGTAATCCCAGTACTTGGGAGGCTGTAAACAGGCAGATCACTTCAAGTCCGATTTAGTAGTAAATCCCTGAACACCCTGTAGACTCTTCCCTAAAAATACAGGAAAAAGAAAGAAGACATAAGCCATTTAACTTCTCTGAGGAACTTTTAATATCATTAAGTATTCTGCTTCATTTATTATCCTAAGTAGTCTCTGTCTATCTCTCATGAGTTTAGTATTGTTCTAGTTTCCCAAGTTGAACACTTATTAAATGTCTTTTTTCCTTTATATTACAGTTACATTTGAAACTAGATAATTGTACAAGTATCTTTTACTGCTTTTACTGCTGTTTTGGCTAAATCACCAAAATTAATACTGGCAACCAACATTTTCATTGACATTTAATTACAAATGGAATGGGATTTTTTCCTTTGAAGAATCATTTATAAATTTGCGACTTTCCAGATACCTAGATGAGGGCTGGGGAAATAGCTCAGTGGTATAAGCGCCTGCCTGGTAAGTGCAAGGGCCTGAGTTCAATCCCCAGTACCAAAATAAATTTAAAAAATGACAAATACCTAGTGGGGAGAACTTTCAGATATAGGTTCTAACTTTTGTGCTTTGGTCTTTTCTTTTTTGTAATGTATTTTAGTACAGGGTCTCACTATGTAGATTGGTCTCTAATGATTCTCCTGTTTTCAGCCTGCCAAGTGCTGGGATTACAGGCCTGTGCCACCACACCCAGTTTTAATTGCCATCTCAGCACACCCCAGGGCAGGGGCCTGCATGGCAAGACACGGATCAAACCCTGGCCACTGCACTTGGCCCAAGCAGATGCTTTTATCTGCTGAGCTATCGGCTAGCCCTGTGCTTTGGTCTAATATCAATTCTTTGAAGTATCTCAAACTTCCCTTGTGGCTTAGCACATTATCATTTTGTTTTAAATGTTTGAAAAGAATATATATTCAACTATACATATATATGTTATTGAATGTAGAAATCTATCTTCATTTAGTAGATTGATTTTATTTGATTGTTCACATCTTCATTATCTGCCTTAGTTTTCTCTTGCTGAGTCAAAATACCCAGCATCCAAGTTAAAGGAGAAAAGATTTATTTACCTCAGAATATATAGCAGTTTCATTCCATAGCTGGTTAGCTCCAAGGGAGGGTGACCAGGCAGAAGAATGTCACAGAAGAGAAACAATCTATGTCATTGCAGACAGAACACAGGAGCAGCTTTCTCTCCCTTTATATTCCATTCAGGCTACAGCCCTATTGATTGGTGCTACCACACACTCAGACTAGGGCTTCTCATCCACTAACCCAGTCAGTGGACCTACCCACTGACTGATCTTGCCTTTAACCCACCTTCACACACCTTACATCAGCCACTTGTGAGAAGTTCCACCTGTGGATGCATGAAGCTTTGGGGAGACATCTAGACACAAGCTGCACCAGTCTCCTTTTTAATTTTTAATTTGTCAGTTGCTGTAATGAAAATCTCTGTGATTGTAGATATGTCATTTCTCATTGTTCTGCCAATTTTTATTATGAATATGTTTGGTGTCATTAGACATAATGGATTTCAGGATTATTACTTTATGCTAAATATTTTGTCAAAATGTGTTGACTCTTATTTCTAAACAGTGCTTTTTGTTTTAAATGTATTTTTGGTCTAATCATGATATAGTCATTTTAACTCTTTTTATTAGGGTTTGTATAGTATGTTTGCCCATGATTTGGTATCCTCAGAGGACATATTTTGCTCCCCAGCTCAGAGCCCAAGCTTTTCCTGGCAAGTTGTTTGCTGCCTCTTGCTTGTTTAAAGCACACCTTTTTTAAGCCTGTCCATTTACTGAAAGATTAGCCATTAAAGTTGCTTAATTTCTGTAAATAGTTCATATCCCATGCTTTTGTTTGTTTGTTTGTTTGTTTGCAGTACCAGGGATTGCATTCAGAACCTTGCTGTTGCCGGGCAAGCGCTTATTCTGCTGAACTATCTCACCAGTCCCTTGCCCATGCACATTTTTTTTGCTTCAGAACTATGTTTATTTTGGAGATTCAGAAATACAGTCTTAGGAACTCCCCAGATTATTTTTATATTTCCATTTTTAAATTCTTATATTTCAGTTTAAGAATGACCATTTACAATCATAATATGAAAAAGTAGCATTAAAATATATTTGTTGCTTGTGTAAAACTCATATAGCTAAAACTAATTTATAAAAAATAGTGATCTATCATAGGGAAAGGTAAGTTATATTAACAGTACTTCAAATGTTAGAGTTTAGTAAGCAAAAAGTTTGATAATTATAACTAATATAATAACAGAGTTAATTTTTCTCTCAGAAGCATTCCTATAATTGCATCAAGTATAAATTCAGTCCCTAAAACCTTTTATAACAAGACTCTTCATCAAAAGCATCATCTTCTGGTTTTGCTCTTGGCATTATTTTTCTGTTCCCAGAATAATAAGTTATAAGTGCTGACATTTGTTTATTACTTGTTCTCATTACCTAAGAAAAACACAAGTACATTCTATCCACTGCTCTGAACTATTTTGTCTAATAAAAGATGTATCTGCATTTTCTCTAGGTTACCTTCCGAACAAGAATCTATCACTGTAATATTAACAGCCAAGGTGTGATCTGTCTGGATATCCTAAAAGATAACTGGAGTCCAGCTCTCACCATCTCTAAAGTCCTTCTCTCCATCTGCTCACTTCTCACAGATTGCAACCCTGGTAAGAGACATTAACTAGTATTATTGTGGAGCTCTCCTCAGGATTTATGTCAGATTTTAGAACTTGTTTACTGGTACTAGCACTACCACTGACACTACTGTTACTGATTTTAACTTTCCATACTATGTAACTACTTTTTTAAATTGGGTCTTCTTGTTGTAATATAGACCTATTATTTCCCCAAAAAAAGGAATAAAACATAATGTGATAAAAATGGATGGAAGCCGGGGTGATAGCTCAGTGGCATAAGTGCCTGCCTCACAAGCACAATGTCCTTAGTTCAATCTACAATACAAAAAAAGTTTATGAAAAATAATTTCAGATGAAAAAGTACATTTCAAGAAAGCATTGTACTCTCCTACCAAATAATAATAAAAATTCAAATTGAGTAGGATAATCTTTAATTAGATGCCTACCAGAAGATGTTAATTTGAGAAATAGGGGCTATTAAAATCTAGTAACAACCAAGCAGTACCATATACACATGACCTTTTAACATCTTAATAGGCATGTATTCTGACAAGACATTGGAGCAAAAAAGCTGAATGGTCCTAAAGTAGCAAATACAATTTTCCAGGAACGCTGAATAAATTATTTATGATCTGACTTATGTGGCTTGCTGCCATGCTTACCACTGAAGTTCTTGGCCCTTCATATTCCTAAAGTGTGGTCATTTCTCTTTTAACCAACTGCCACGTTTTTACACATTTGGATTTTTTTCAAAAGAATACAAGATAGTGATGGGAAAAAAAAGCATTAGAAATGATACCAAATTTCACTTAACAAAGTAATAGGAATTCAACAATGATTGCTGTATTACATGATGTTCTCCTCAAATTAGTTGTTCAGATTACTGGATATAAACATGCAGGATTTGTTTTAAAAAAAAATTAACAAAGAAGTTATAAGAAATTCGAAAGAGGAGAAAAATAAGAATAAAAGAAAAAATTTTGAGCATTAACTGCTCCTTTTAAAAAACCAGCAGAAATTGATAATACAATTACCCAAACTCTTTTATGTATATGCCTAAATATCTTTCTTCCTTCTTTCATTTGTTCTTTTTTCATTTCTTTTTGTTTTTTTTCCTGTATTTTAGGGAAGGTCTACAAGGGTGTTCAGGGTCTCATTACTAGATCAGATTCATAGTGATCCTCCTATTTACAGCCTCCCAAGAGCTGGGATTACAGGTGCACGCCACCATGCCCAATCTCTATTGCCATTTTAGCACACCCCAGTGGCAAGGCTTGTACAGCAGGCCCTAGGATCAAACCCCCGGCCCCTGCACTCATTTGTCCTTTTCCTCATCCCAGTTTTTGAAAAATTCTTTCCCTTTCCCAGCATCTGTTGTACCTCTTAGATTTTTCCTCTTTCAGGTTCATGTCATGCTAACGTAATGATGCTTGTGTTGTGCAGATGCTGTTTGCACATGTGGATCTAATTTATCTCACCAATATAGTCTGTAGCCGAATCCATTTATCTACAAAAGCCCCAAATTTATAGCTTTTTTAATAGCTGAATAATACTCCATTGTGCAAAGATACCACATTGTTTTTATCCATTGCTCAGTTTATGAGCAGCTATTGTTTCCAAAACTTAGCTATAACAAATTGTGCTCTATCAACATGGGTACATACATTACTGTGGTATGATTTTAGTTCTTTTGGAAGAATACCTAGGAGGGGGAAGCTGGCTTGAATGGGACCTCCAGTCCTTGTTTTTTGAAGAATCTCAATACTGATTTCCATAAAGGTTGTAACACCAACAGTGGAAAGGGTTCTTTTTTCCTCACAGGCTCTCCGGCATTTGTTATTGGTTGACTTCTTGATGATAATCATTCTTTCTGGTGTCAGATGGAATCTCAGCATTGTTTTAATTTGCATCTCTTGAATGACCAATGATGTTGAACACTTCTTCATACATTTATTTGCCATTTGTATCCTTCCTTTGTGAAGTATATATTCATATCAGATACCCATTTTTGAATTGGGTCTTTGAATTTTGGAGGCCTAACTTTTTTTAATTCTTCATATGTTCTAGATAGGACTCCTTTTTCTAAAGGACAGTCTGCTATAATTGTTCCCAATTCATGGGTTTTACTCTGTTACTGATTTCTTTTGACTTACAGAAACTTCCAAAAAATGAGATCTTAGTTTTTGATTCTTTGAGTATTTCCTGTGCAGTTTGATTTTTGTTCCTGAACTCTTTATCTACCACTGTGTTCTTAAAGTGTTTCATCTTCCAGAAGATTTAGTGTTTGAGTTTTAATATTTAAATCTTTGATACATTTTGACTGTCATTTTATGCATAGTGATAGGCATGAGTCTATTTTAAGCCTTTGGCATGTGGAAAACCCATATTTCCAGCATCATTTGTTATGAAGCTATCTTTCTTCCAATGAACATTTTTGGCCCCTTTGTCAAAGATAAGGTGGCTGAGTGTGCTTATAGTTGTGCCTACATCTTCTAATCTGTTCCATTGATCCTCAGGTCTGTTACTTTGCCAGCACCATGTTGATTTTATAGTCATTTTGTATTATAATTTCAAGTCTGGGTTTCTGATGCTTCCTGCCTTTCCTTTGTTACCCCGAATTGCTTTTGCTATTCTAGGTCTCTAGTCCCGTTGAATTTTAGGAATGTTTTTTCTAAATCTGTGAGTTATACTGATAATATTTTAATTGGGGTTGCATTGAATCTGTATAATAGTTTTGAGAATATGACCTCTTTCAAAATGTTGGTTGTTCTTATCCAGGAGATAAGAGAGAAGGAGTATCTTTTTATTTTCTGAAGTATATGTCAATCCTTTTTTTCAGAGTACTGTAATTTTTGCCATGCAAATCTTTTAATTCCTTTTTGAGATTGATTTTGAAGTATTTCATTTTGGGGAGTGTTATTGCAAAAGACGTGCTTTCCCTAATTTCTTTCTCAGAGCATTTATTGTTTTTGTATAGAAATCCTATTGATTTCTGAGTGTTGACTTTGTATCCTGCTATGCTACTGAATTTAGTTATTAAATTCAGTAATAGCTACAAGTCTGAGTGGAGGTTTTGGAGTCTTCTATGTACAGTATCATGTCTTCCGTAAACAATGATAATTTCATGACTTCCTTTCTAATCATTATACCTTTTCTTTTTCTTGTCTAATTGCTCTGGCTAATGTTTCCAGAACTATAATATTGAACAGGAGTGGTGACAGTAGGTATCCTTGTCTTGTTCCTGATTTTAAAGCGAAGGCTTTCAATTTTTGTCCATTTAGTATAATGTTAGCTGTTGGTTTGTCATAGATAGCTTTTATAAAGTTGAAGTAAAGACCATCTATTCCAGTTTTCTGTAGTGTTTTTATCATGAATGAGTGCCAGATTTTGTCAAAAGCTTTCTCGGCATATATTGAGATTATGGTGTGATTTTTGTCTTTGACACTGTTGATGTTCATTACCTTTATGGTTTTGTGTATATTTATTTGGTACAGAGTCTCGCTATGCACCTTGGGCTCATAGTGATCCTCCTGTTTCAGCCTCCCCAGTGCTGTGATTACAGATGTACGCTACTGTACCTGTTTTTGTATTTGCATATATTAAGCCATTTCTGCATTCCTGGGATAAATCCCACTTTGTCATGATGTATAATCTTCTTGATGATTTGTTGCATTCTGTTTATTAGTATTTTATTGAGGATTTTTGCATCTATGTTCACTAGGGAGATTGGCCTGTGGTTCTTTTTCAGTTGGGTCCTTCTCTGGTTTTGGTATCATAGTAATACTTGCCTCCCTGTATGAGTTTGGGAGAATTGCTTCCCTTTCAGTTTCATTGAACAGTTTGAGAACAGTTGGCATTAAGTCCTCCCTAAATTTCTTGTAGAATTCAGCTGTGGATCCATCAGGACCTGGGCTTTTACTTGTTGGTAGGTTTTTATTACATTTTCAATTTCATTGATTGATATTTGCTTATTCAGAATTTTTATATCGTCTTGATTTAGCTTTGATAGTTCATATGTATCTAGGAATCTGTCCATTTCTTACGTATTTTCCATTCTGTGAGAGTAAAGATTTTGAAAATATATATTGATAATCTTCTGAATTTTTGTAGGTTCTGAAGTGATTTCATCCTTTTCATTCCTCGATACCTGAATTTTTTCTTCCCTTTTTATAATGAGGTTGGAAAAGGGTTATCACTTATATTTATTCTTTCAAAGAACAAAGTCTTTGACTCATTAATTCTTTGTATTGTTTTCTCCATTTCTATTGCATTTATTTCTGCTCTGATCTTTATAGTGTCCTGCCTTCTATGGACTTTGCACTTGACTTGCTTTTCTTTTTCTAGGAATTGGAGGTGCAGCATAAGATTGTTTATTTGGGCTCATTCTGTTTTCCTCATATGAGAATTTATCACTATAAATTTCCCTCTTAAGACAATTTCCATTGTATTCCACAGGTTTCAGTAAATTGTATATACATTTTCATTTTATTATAAATACTGTTTAATTCTCTCTGTAATTTCACACATGACCCATTGATTATTCAGTGAGGTATTATTTAGTTTCCATGTATTTATATAGTTTTTGCTACTTTTATCAATAATTTCCAGTTTCATTTCACTATGGTCAGATAATATACATGGGGTAATTTTGATTCCTTTGGATTTACTTAAGCATGTTCTATGGGCTAGCATATGATCTGTTTTGGAGAATATCCCATGTGCAGCTGAACAAAATAGGTACTCTGATACTGTTGAATCAAACATTCTGCAAAGGTCTACTAAATCCATTTCTTTACAAGTTTGATTTACTTCGGTTATTTCTTTGCTTATTTTTTGCATGGTTATGTGTGTCTGTGTGGTGTTAAAGTCCCCCAATAAGTTATGTTATTGCTCATTAGCTTTTTCATGTCTATTAAAATTTGTCTTGTATATTTGGGAGCTCTTACATTGAGTGCATATATATTTATAATTGTTATCTCTTCCTCTTGCAGTTTTCCCCTAACAAGTATAGTGTCCTTCTTTGTCTGTTTTAAGCACACTTGGTTTGAAGTTGATATTGTCAGCAACCAGAATAGCTACCCATGCTTTTTTCTAGGTTCCTGTCACATGGAATATGTTCTCCATCCTCTGACGTTCTTTTTTGAGTTAAATGTGTTTCTTGTATGCAGATATTGTTAGATTTTGTTTCTTGATCCACTCTTATATTCTGCTTCTTTTGACTGGTTGAGGCCATTTACTTTGATAGTTATAACTGCTATGTATTGGCTTATCTTTGTCATATTGTTTTCCTACTGTAGGCTCCATACTTTTCCCCTTTACTTAGTTATTTGTTCTGCTTGGTAGTTTTCTTCTATTATCATCTTTGTCTCTTTCTAAAAATCTGTCAGTAGGATTCTTTGTAGGGTTAGCTTGGTTGTCATGAATTTCTTCAGTTCTTTATTGTGGAAGTATCTTATCTCTCCATTAAATTTGATCTTTAGTTTTGTGGGGTATTTCAATCTGGGTTGAAACTTGTTTTCTTTCAGGACTTCAAATATTTCACTCTAAGCTATTCTTTTTTTTTTTTTTTTTTTTTTTTTTTTTTTTTTTTTTTTTTTTTTTTTTTTTTTTTTTTTTTTTTTTTTTTTTTT